>LPNX011021775.1:1177796-1194455 GCA_001517045.1 Pseudotsuga menziesii | reverse complement strand
CGTCCACTTAATAGCGTTGGGGTCGGTCCTTGTAAGTTCATTCATTTTTCGGTGAGTAGCTCGAGTGTTCATCCTTATAAAAGACAACGAACAGAGTTGGCTCCTTCCCTCGACCGTTTCTTAATTTGATTTATCATATTATTAGCTTAATATTGAAGAGACGCTGTTTTATATAATTAGACCAAAAGTTCTGTTTCGTCGTTATTTAAAAGAATTTTCATCGATTTATAACCCTCTGGTAAAATAGATTTTGACCATCTTTGTAGATAAGGATACTTATAACATTTATTAAAAACTTAAAATTTATTATATCAAAGAAAAATAAAATTGTATACTTTGCATTTATTCATGAGTAAGTCAAATTCATATAATGAAAAAAATTCAAATAGTCAGTAAAAAATATTCTCCATTACCTTATAAACTGAATTCCATACCATTGGAAAGGAATTTTCCAGCTATTATGTGGTTTGCTGAATAGTATTGAGAACGTTTTTGGATTGTGCTACATTCTTCTTTTTAATATTATTTCTAGATATGTTAAAACCAGCTTGGATCCAAATCTTAAGTAAGGGCTCATACATGAGAAGAGATTTGCATCTCTGGAGATTTGATCTCTCTCGGCGCTTGATAGAGCCTAGGATTTGGATCTATGCTGGTATAAATAATCAGTTAAGATTAAGGCTATGCTTTATGGTTTTATTGTTCGAGTTTTTAGGTTTTTAATGTAATTAAAGTTATTTCAATAATTATACTGCAATTGTTTTGATAATTATAGGAAAGAATGGTGTTGTTATTAAAATAATAAAATAAAATTTTATTTTTTCATATTAAAGTGTTAAATAGCTTTTTTTAACATTCAAAATATAAAAATTAAGATCTAAGAGTTTAATATTATATAAGATTAATATTATAATAAGATTATAATGATTTAATAATATATAATATTAATTGTAGAATAAGATTATAATATTTGTATTAGTAATATTGATTTTTAATTAAATATAATATAATATAATATTTTAATATTTTATTAGATTAAAATTTATAATTATTAATATTATTTTCAATATAATTATTGAAATTATTATTATTATTTATATTTTTTATTATAATTGTTTTTATTATTATATTTTAATATAATATTGTTTATTCTTTTAAATTTCTTGAAAATAGTTATAAATAAATATTTAGATAAAAAGTTTTAGTTAATAGAATTATTATATGTCAAAACCATAAAAGCATTGTTCACAATTTTTTAGGAACACTTCAAACCAATATAACATTTTAAAAAGTTCTATTAAGATATAGAACTTAATGAATGTTGAGATGTGAGATAATCAATAAGGAACAAAACAATTTTAAATAAGTAAACCAAGCTGAATACCACACTAAAACATAACCATAAATATGAGTAGGTTTATTAAATAATGTATTGTGTACTTTTACTCTGTATCATTTGAAAACATTCTTTGTAAACTTTGGAAAACACCCCAATCCAATATGTAACACTTGAGAGATGTTTAAATGTGGCAATTATATATAAGTCAACCAATATGAATATTCAAATGGGAAATAAATATAAAGAAATGTTACAATCCAAATTAACCTTGCAGGAATATCACACAATGTGACATAACCTTTGATGAATGTCACAATGCACAATAAACATCAACAAATATGTAGGATAACATGAAAGTTGAAAAGTGAAATAGATCTTGATGAATATCAATGTGACATAATTATTATCAAACATAGTCATCCATGGCCAACGATACTCAACTAGACTCAACCATGGACAACCATACTTAACAAAAGTCAATAATGTTCAACTATAGTCAACATGGTAATGTATAATAAGTCATGGTCAATGCAACCAATATAACACTTGAGGTATGTTGAAATCAGACGCAAACCTGAAGGCATTATCTAAAACCTTTAATAAACGCCCCAGTCCAATATAACATGTGAAGAAGGTTGCAATGTGGCATAAATTTCGATGAACATCAATCTGACTAACTAATGAGGAACACAACAATTCTACATAAGTCAACCAATATTAATATTGAAATGATACATAACCATATTTAGAAATGTTGCAAACCAAAATTAACCATGACCAAGGCTTACTTAGCATAGTCATCCATTGGAAACCATGGTCAACCATGGCCATCTTTTTTAACCATTGTTAACCATAGTTAAGCACAATCAAGCATAATCAAGTGTGGTCAACCATGATGAACCATATTCAACCATGGTCAATTGAAGGAATTGTATAAAAACATTCAGAAACACCCCAATCCTATATAACACTCAAGGAATGTTGCAATGTGACATGACTCTGGATGAATATTTATGCAACATAACTAACAAGGAGCATAGAGATTCTATATAATTTAACCAAAATGAATGTCAAATTCAACATAACATGGTCAACCATAGTCAATCATGGTCAAACCATGTCTACACCATGTATTATAGATAACAATAATAAACTATTATTAGACATTGTCAACCATGGCCAACCATACTCAACCAAAATCAAATGTGTTCAACCAGTAGGTCAACCACACTCAACCATGGCCATCCATTTTAAACACAGTCAACCACACGTACAATCAAACTTAATCAAGTATATTCAACTATGATTAATTGAAGGCATTGTCTATAATGCTTGAGAAACACCCCAATTCAATATAAAACTTGAGGAAAGTCATAAACATAACTCTTGATGAATAAATTGATGTGACATAACCATACAAGAATGTTGCAATCCAAATTAACCCTTGAGGATTGTCATAATGCAACATAACCACTAACGAAGTGTAGGATACCATGGAATTTGCAATGCAAAATAACTCTTAATGAATGTCAATGCATGTGAAATAAATAATGAGTGTAGTAATTCTAGCCAAGGTCAATGTAGTAGTCTAGCATAACCATCAATGGACATCTCAGTTAAGCATAACATGGTAAATCATAGTCAGCTATGCTTAAACCATGTGTACCTCATCTATTATAGTTGACAATAATAAACCAATATGAGCCATAGTCAACCATGACCAACTATACTTACCCAAAATCAACTGTGTGCAACAATACTCAAACAAAATTAACCATGTTCAACTATAGAAAACATGGTCAACCACTTCCTTGAATGAATGAAGGTAATCGCTTCCTTCTGGCACACGTTCCTTGAATGAATGAATCCCATGATCCTGGGAGTCCATTCAAGGTGGTTATGGCAATATCTTATTCTTCTTTGATTGCTTTGCCATAGCATCAAACAATTCCTTTTGGTGTCTTCAAGGATGACACATGAGGGATGAGATGATCTTTAATAGAATCTGCAATGATTCTCTTGGCTCTAGCCTTAGCCTCATCTCCCTCTGGCTCTTAGAACTTCCTTACTGAAATACTGATCTAGGTCAATCTATTCAAGGATCACAGATTTCATATACTTCCATACTTGGAAGTTTTCAGCTTCACCAAGCTTGTCATCAAGCTGGTGTGATTAGTCATTTTGAAATGAGAACCTCAAATGTAAATAGAAAAAGATTAGATCTTACCGATTTGAGGTGTCCGTCCTAGTTCCAGAGCTGGATGATATAGGGTTTGTTAGAGAAACCCTAATTTTTAAAACTTGGAATATTTCAGATCTGATTGGATAGAAATATGTGCCTCATGAAGGCAAGCTGCGCAGCATACTCATTTTCCCAAAACTGTGATCTGAACTGCAAAATATCTGATGCCCCAGTTTTCTTCAATTTCTTCTGTAGAATTACCTGATATTGTTTCTATGGTATCTCCTAAATTACTGCTCCTATGGTTGGATTTCGGTCACTTCATAAGACCATTGCAAATGATTAGACCTTAAGAACTACAAAGCTTCATTACCTCCGTAATAAACAAATTCTCAACCAAGTCTTCATAGTTTATTTTGTATTTACTAATTTATACAAAATCTTCCTCTAACCATAAAAAACAATTAAAATTAAAATCATTACTTAAGATATTAACTTAGATTAAAAATAAGTAAAATAATAAAATCTACTTCCATATCTACTACTAAACAAAAATATGTTGATATTCAACTTTTATTTGATGTGCCCCTTTCTTTCACTTTTTTTTTTCACACAAAAAAATCATTCATTGGTATTCAATGAATCAAAGGAATTTTTTACATCTTCAAGATAAGCAGAAAGCCATCATGGACAGTATAGCAGAACGGCATATACAATCCTATCCAAACATATATAAGACACAAATGATACAGGTAAATACCCACAGTATAACATAGTAACTCATAGCAGTTTGGGATCACTAAAATAAGATCCCTCTCATAGGAAGGCTATCTGATACAGTCATCTATGTCCCTAAAGAAAATAATAGGAGCCCAGAAGTTTGATCCAAGGAGGGAGAGAGACTCTTGTATCCAGTAATAGTTGCTCAACAAAACCTGAAGTATCTCAATGAATCAGGTGAGATCAACTGTAATAGAATGATCATATTCTAAAAGAGCTGTGAGAGTTTTCCCCAATAATCTCGTTCCCAAAATATTCAGTAAGTAAGAGTTGGCCCGGCGCCAATAGCAGTCCCTCCTTTGATAAGATGTTTGCCCTCCTATTATGTTCCCTATAAACATGACTGAGATCCACCCACATAAAAGAGGACATGATAATCCTAGTGTTGAAGCACTAGGCCTCAAGATTCACCATATCTAGGGAAGATTCCTTTTTAGCCCAATTTATAATCACAGAGGAGTCGTCGAAGATATGTAGGTAAGGTAACCCAATATCCTTGGTGACCCGTAGTGATTCCCAAAGTTCTAAGAGCTCAGCTCTAGTGTTGGTACAACTGCCACATTCGAGCTTGAAGGCAAGAATGTGATGATCATTCAGCCAGAGACAGATTCCCGCACCCCCCAAATTTTTTGCAACAGCGCCATCAAAAAAGATCATAGGATACACAGAAGTAGGAGACTTCCCAATGTTCCTAATTCTATGCTTATGAATTAGAGGAGGCTTAAAGGTCATAAAATCATCATAAATAATAAATAACAGTCTGTTCAATATGGGCTCCTGATCTTCAAAACATACACGGTTCCTAGCCTTCCAAATATTCCAAATGATGAATAAGGGCAGATACAGTAAATAACCCTTCTGTGATAACCAAATAGATAAATTTTCCAGTAATGTAGGGGCACTCCAGTCCAAGTGCACATTTAAAATATAGATGAGTCCACCGATCACCTCCTTCAGAAACCGACAACTAACAAAAAGGTGTTCAACCGAATCTGCCTCCTCTTTATAGAGACAACATCTATTTGGACCGCTCCATCCTTTCTTGCTTAAAGTGTCCCAAGTGTTTATTTTTCTATTTCAAGAGAGCCACACAAAACATTTTATCTTAAGGGGAATATTAAAGAACCAAATCTTCATCATGATGTCATTTTCCAGTACAGTTTTGTGATTGGAGACAATGAAATCATAAGCTTTCCTGGCTGTCACCATCCCCCTCTGTTCATCAAACATCCATAACAGCCTGTCCTCAGAAATCCCAATTCTAATACCCCCATGTGATAGTCCATTTACATATGAGGACCACTGATCAGCCCAAACTCCTCCCAAAAGCAGATCTGAGGCAGAGTACCAAATAGTCCCATCCAAACCACCGCCATACAGATTATGAGCATGTGCAAGATGGGTAATTCCCAAGTCAATGAGATATTCCCTAAGCTCCTCAGATAGGATATATTGTGAGTTGAGCCCAGCAATGGGGTCAATGCCCACTCTGATTTTTAATCCATTTCCTACCTTCCATCCCAGCTGACAGGTAATCCACTCAAAAATTCTGATAAACCCATTCCAAAAATATGAAGTACCAACAATATTAAAGGACCGGTCATGAATCCAGACATCAAGAGGTCTGTTCTTTAAGTATTTATGAGCAATGATTCTGCTCCGGGTTCTAGTACCAGTAAGTAGATGCCACAAGCTCTTGAGCCTTAGAGAGATACCAAACCATTCGAGGTTTTTGATATCCCAGCCACCAAATTCAATAGGAAGAGCAAGAGTTTCCCAGTTGACCAGATGAGAAAAACTGTGTCCAGCAGAGGATCCCCAAATAAATGAATAAATAAGTTTGCGCAGTGCATTTAGTATAGATTTGGGACATCTTGCCAAAGCAAACCAATAGACAGCCAAACCAATAAGAACAACACTGATAAGGACCACTCTACCACCCAGAGATAAATACCTGTAAGTTCAATTGTGAATCTTCCTTTCAAATAAATGGATGAGCCAGATCCAATCAAAGGTGTGGTAACCCAACGGTTTAAGATTGAAGCCCAAGTATTTGAAACCCATAGTGATAGGATCCATTTTGAAAGGAAAGAGTTTAGCAAGTTCCCCCCTGAACACTGAATCTACATTCTGGTAAAGGAAAGAAGACTTTAAAGGGCTTACAAACATCCCAGATACCCCACAGAATAAATCAAGAGCGCCTTTATAGGCACTCCATTCATCAATATTTCCTGCCCCTATAAGAATAACATCATCAACAAAAAACAGGTGCGTTAAGGACAGATAGGGAGAGTACTGAAACCCCAAGATCGATCCATTGTGCTGAGCATCTAAAATAATGCGGCTGAGTCCCTCCATAATCAAGATAAATAAGAGAGGGGATAAAGGACATCCTTGACGCAGCCCTCTAGAAACAGAAAAGAAATCAGAGGGGGTCCCATTTACCAATACAGCAAGACAGGAACTCGTGATACAGCTCATAATCCAATTTACTCCCATAAGAGGAATGCCAATCTGAATGAGCAGCAACCTGATGAAGATCCAGTTTGCTCTATCAAAGGCTTTTACAAGGTCCAATTTTAAAACCAAATCATCAGAATTTTTTGTCTTAATCGGGTGCAGAAGTTCCTGGGTGATGCCCACCGGTTCAGTGATCTGTCTATCCTTGAGAAATCCAAATTGGTTAGCAGACAGTGAACGGTTCAAGATAGGCTTAAGTCTGATAGCAGCTATCTTAGAAATAATCTTGTAGACCGGGTTACATAAGGAGATTGGCCGGAAATTGGCAAAGGTTGAAGGCTTTTCACATTTAGGAATCAGGGTCAAAAAAGTGGAATTCAAGGCACCCATGACTTTACCCTGTAATCTGGCTTGTTCCACTGCCATAACCAGTTTCTCCCCCACCAGGTCATAAAACGCCAGAAAAAACTCAACCGGACACCCATCAGGTCCAGGACTCTTGTCCTTTTTAAACCCCCTGAGCACAGCTTCAACTTCCGGGGCAGACATAGGCTGTAGGAAGCAATTTATATCATCATCAGTAGTCATGTGAAGGAAGAGACTGACCACCTTCAGTTGATCAGTAATATCAGAGGACCTATCATCACAGAAAAGGTTACTGAAGTGCTCTATGCCAAGAGCCTTAAGATCCGAGTCCTCCGATATAGAAATTCCATCCTGGCCATTTAGGGACCAAATGGTATTTGAATTCCTTCTAGCAGAAGCAAAGGAGTGAAAAAACTTCGTATTTGCATCCCCCTCTTTTAACCATAGCGCCCTACTCTTCAACCTCAGAGTCGTGGGCCCAGTATTTATTCTTCTTTTCTTGTAGTACATCCCATTTAAGTTTGTTAGGTACCGATAAAATACCAGAGTCCTCCAATAATAAGTTCGAGATGCCAATATTTATATCCAAAATCTGCTGCTGCCTTTCAAGATTTTTGGTCTTTTCCCATTCCTTCACAGAGCATTTGAGTCTACGTAACTTGTGGGCAAGTAAATCCATATGGCAGAGATATGTGGAATCCAGAGAACCCTTCTAGGAGGACCAGACCAAGTGCATAAAGTCCTCCTCCATCAGCCAAGCTCTATTAAATTTGAAAGGCCTGCAGGGAGAATGGCTATACGGGCCCCATTCCAAACATATAGGATAATGATCTGATACATCAGATGGAGTAGCCCAGGATCAATAAAAGGAGAAAGAGGGAAGGAGAGACTCGGATAACAGGAATCTGTCCAGTCTTTTGCAAATGCCCGCATCCCCGGAGCGTCCGTTCCTCCAGGTAGGGGCAGAAGGGTCCATAGAAAGATCCACCAACTTATTACCAAAGATAAGCTGGGAAAAAAAAGCCAAAGGATCCAGCCTAGCTTTAAGCCCCCATACTTCAGAAGATGTTAAGGTGAAATTGAGATCCCCAGCCAGGAGTAAGTTAGGCAATCCCAGCAGCCCACCAGACACCAAGCTGTTCCAATAGCTGGTTCGATGTGCATAGGGACAGTAACAGTTAATCACAGTAAAAGTCTCATCCAAACCTTTAAATGTAGCTTTAAGAACAATACCAACCAGTGAAGAAAAAGCTTTGCAGCGGACCAAGTGAGGGTCCCAACCAGCAAGTAGTCCCCCAGAGAGGCCACAAGCATCAGAAGCACAAAATTCCCAGCCAGGCTTGAGTTGGGAGAACAAGTAAAGTGCATGTGCATGACTACACATTGTTTCCTGGAAAAGGATCAGATCAGGTCTAAGGTCAGATAATAACAAACCAAGGGACTTTTGTTTGGCCAACCCCCTAAAACCACAGATATTCATAGATAAAATCTTCATGGGGAAGTGGGATCCATAGTTGTACATGCTCTAAGTACCTGAGGAGTGGCAGGAGAGGAAGGGGAAAGTCACACTGCCTGCTTTAAACGAGTCGAAAGTGGGGTGAAGGATTTATGTTCCCTAGTGCCCTCCCTCTGGGCATTCCTAGATTTCCTGATGGTCACATCCTTAAATCTGATAGAGTCCAAAGGTAACGTGGAAGGGGATAAAGGAGTCTTGTCCGAGAAGATAGAAAGGGCAGTGAGTAGGGAAGGGTCCTGAAAGGCAGGTGCTTCAGGAGGGCTGGAAGAAGAGTTTAAAAGAGTAGGTTCAGGGAGGGTTGCAGGAGAAGTAAGAGAGGAAGGGGAAGACAGGCCAAAAGAATTCAGAGGGAGGGAGGGATAGTGATCCAGTGTGAGGGGAGGGGGGCCTATCCCATCAGAGCTAACCAAGTTCGCCGACGGAGTAATGCCAGAAAGTTTTGCAACGGCTTCCATGTCTTTGATGTACATCAGCTGACCTTTCGAGAGGTCATCGAAAGTGGAGGGAGAAGACGAATGGTATATAAGATCCGTAGAGTCTTCCAGTGCAACAGTAAGCGGGGCACGAGAAACAAGAACAGAGGGTACTGAGGCAGCCTCCAGGGAAACAGAAGGCAAGGAGTTAGAACCAGGACAGGTAGGGACCAAGGGTTCAGTAGTACCCTCCAGAGGAGTAGATGGCTGGAATCCAGGATCAGGACAGGGCACATCAGAGATAGGTATGTGATTAAACCCATTCTTAAAAGGTAGACCAGAGCGGAGACTAGGATAGGAATTCCGGAGGTGTCCAGTTTCATGATAGAAATAGCACCTGAAAGGCATGTGCAAGTAGTCCAATCTCTGGGTAATAATAGATTCCCCACACACAATCTCAATTTCAAGAATAAGTCCCTTGGTAATGTCCACCTCAACCAGTATCTTAGCAACTCTTTTATCATAAATCAAGTGGAAATCCTTCTCCAAAGCGACAAATCAACCAAGAAGATTTGCCAAGTTAATTAGTACATCCTTATTCCAAAGCGGAAAGGGCAGTGCAGGTAATAAGACCCAGAGATGTCTTACAGCCACTCTCTCAGTCAAAGGATCAAACCCTGAGTGCCACTTTTTCAGAACAACAAAACCCTCAAGCACCGGCCAAAGATTTCCCAGAATGAGTGATGCATCTGACTCCTCTAAGAAGACAAAAACCAACCAATTGTTTACCAATAGGTTGATTGAGGGCACATAGTGAATAATAGGCTTCCAATTAAGGGTTTCCCAATCAACCCAACCATCTTTTGACATGGAGCAATATTCCAATCTACCAATCAACGCCCGACGGCAGAGGTTCTCCACCCTATCCAAAAAGATGTCATGTCCCAGAGCAAAACGTGGTTTAAGAGCAGATGCCTTTAGTGCTTTAGCCTTACGGCGAGTCGCATGGATGGACCGACCCATCCCAGGGTAAGTGGGTTGACTACCCATGATCGGGCCTCCCATGACCAAGAGGGCAGGGTAGCCAGTACCCAAGAGACCCCTAAAGCAGGCAAGACAGTAAAAAAAAAACCCCAAGGAACGGGCAAACAGTGATGTCCCCAGCAAAAAACCCACCAAAGGGTTAACAACCACCCAAGGACACAGCCTAAGATAAACAGCCCAACCCCACACTCAACAGGTCAATACCATAATACAGAAAAAATAAGGTATATACCCCGCATAGCAGAAATAAATAAATAGGGGATACAGGAGACTAACACCTCAATACCACAGATAGTACACATGGATCACAAACCCCACCACAGGATAACCCTTAGTCAAAGAAGTTACATAAAACCGAGAGAGAAGAATAAATAAAAATTCCCACTTTTTGATGGTTGGTACTAACCCTCATAAGAGGGTGAACTCCATAAAAAACAATGAAGAAAAAGGCATAAAATACCCCATCAATAGCAGCCACAATAAGTAAACCCCCCCAAAGACAGTGCAGGATGAAAAAAAAACCAGACAGCAAGTGGATAGAGCTACCTAGAGTCAGGTCAACCTGATCGCAGAGCAGAGAGCCGGTAGTAGATGACCCCTTGCATTGGAAGAAGCGAGTATCACCACGTACCAGACAGCAATACGTCGACAGACAGGTGTAATTGCCGATGGAACCCTCCACACACCAACAAACCTCCATGCAAGAGAGCAGTCCCCAGCTCGATGCCACAATGCCGACAAAAGTCTAGAGAGCCCCAGTAAAACCGCCAAAATGACAGCACACACATATATCTCTCCAATGGGGACTCCAAAATTGTCCCAACACCGGAGAAATCACCGTCCGGATCCAATAATCTGGCCACAACCACCAACACAGATCAAAAGGTCCCTCGCTGCAATGTCAGCATCCAACAGAACAGTACATCAAGGGCATGTACAATACCCGTCAACCCGAGAGTGGACACAAACCTGCCGTGCCCCAAAACATCACGTGAATCCCACCCAAGTGTTCCTAGGAGGAAAAGGGTTAAGGGACACCGGGCGTATACACCTACAGCCCCAAGAAGTGTCACTGATAGCCGCAGGTTCCAGTGCTACCGACAGCAACAGAACCTATAATGGTTCATGCGACTAATCCCGACAGCCCAAGCAAGGAGACAGGGACCGGTTCCACCAAACATCACTAGAGCCCCATATACCCCAGACAGGAAGAACCCATGTGCCTCAGAAGACCGCAAGTGCCGGTGCGAAATGTGCAGGGGATCCCCGTCGAAAGAAACCGCCAAACCGGTCCCCGAAACTCCCCAAAGGCCGCAGTCCCAGGTGGAAAGGAGAAGACCCAGCAAATAAACCGGCGAAACCCCGACGAATCCACCTACAACCCCACAAAGCTTCATTGCGAACCGCAAGAAACGGTACCAATAAACCGGCTAAAGACCAGCAGCACCTGTTCCCAATAGCAACAGAGCACTCCGGGGTTATGCGACCAAACCCGACAACCCGTGCATGAATACAACGACCGAAACCGCCATCATCACGTGAACCCCCTAATAGACCCAGAACAGCTTCAGGCCCCAGAGAGCAACTTTAGCATAACAAAATAAACCGCAGGTCTGCCCCCCATGCGTCACAAGTACCGCAAACACCGGTGCGAGATGCTCAAAAAACCCCATCCAAAGTACACCATAAAACCAGTCCCCAACCGCCCCCAAGTGCCACAAGAGCAGATACAGGAGAGCGCAGACGCCCACGAAACCGAAGTTCGCCCACCTCCAGAAACCCTAGGTTCGCCTCTCGCCTCTCGCCTCTCGCCTCTCGCCTCTCCAAAAAATGCGCAAGCAATTAATCATTTAACTTCACGTGAATATATGAGTTTAGGGATACCCAATTTCTTTTACTTTAATGGGAAAATGAAAGATATATTTGGCTTATTTAATTCCAACGTCGGCTCTTTAATTGAACTCGTGTCAATACCATGTTTAACAAATACATTAGAAACAAAATTCATAGAAGAATATCATTATTCTATTTTTATAAAAGCACCGGAGAACATGATTTACAAAAGCACATAGTTTTACAAGAATTTTATGATTTACCGACATTGCAAGAAATCCTTATATTTCCTGTACTAAATAAAGATAAAGTAGATTTAAGAAAGGATCTTATGCTGCTCTTTGAGTCTACAATTTTTCTCACCGTTCCTTTGGCATCTTATGATGTAATTTCAAATTACAAAATATAATAACTTAAAATTAAATTTATTACATAAATAATTAGTTAAGATTAATGCTATGCTTTATGGTTTTATTGTTAGAGTTTTTAGGTTTTTAATGTAATTAAAGTTATTTCAATAATTATAATGCAATTGTTTTGATAATTATAGGAAAGAATGGTGTTGTTATTAAAATAATAAAATAAAATTTTATTTTTTCATATTCAAGGGTCAAATAGTTTTTTTTTAATTCAAAATATAAAAAAAATTCAAATTAAAGAATTTAATATTTAAGGAGTCTAATAATATATAATATTAATTGTATAATAAGATTATAATTATTCTTCCAAGGAAAACAAAAGATTATAATTATTTAATAATATATAATATTAATTGTATAATAAGATTATAATTATTTAATAATATATAATATTAATTGTATAATAAGATTATAATATTTGTATTAGTAGTATTAATTTTTAATTAAATATAATATTTTATTATATTATGTTTTAATATTTTATTAGATTAAAATTTATAATTATTAATATCATTTTCAATATAATTATTCAAATTATTATTATTATTTATATTATTTATTATAATTGTTTTTATTATTATATTATAATATAAGATTGTTTATTCTTTTAAATTTCTTGAAAATAGTTGTAAATAAATATTTAGAAAAAAAGTTTTAGTTAATAGAATTTATTATATGTCAAAACAATAAAAGCATTGTCTACAATTTTTTAGGAACACTCCAAACCAATATAACATTTAAAAATGTTCTATTAAGACATAAAACTCAATGAATGTTGGGACTACATCAAATTGGGAGTTTGGGCACTCCTTGAAGAGGGAGATGACGAGGGTTTGGTGCACTCCTGCACCTGCGCAGTGGTCCTGTATGCGCTATGGCCACATCCATGGCTATTAACCCTTCTTTCCCCTGTCCTGCTCGTGACTTGGGACGCTTTTGGGTTCTTTGGTGGTGTAGCTCCTCGTTTTTCTCTGCTCTTTCGTGGCTCTGCTATTCTTGGGCTTTCTTTGGTTCTCTGCACACACCATCGACGATCATCCTGGAGTTCCTCCCCCTCGTGGGGGACTAGTACCAACCAGGTATTAAAGTGGGAAGGTCATTAGTCTTTGTTTGTGGTTTTTGACCGCCGTGGGTGCATTTTTTTTTTTTTTGCTTGCCTCGCCACCTTGCATGGATTCTTACGTTATGTATTTTTGCCCCGTCTTTTTTGGGTTCTGTCAACCGCGTCATGGTTGACTTTAGCTCTTCTCCGTTCATCCTGTGACCCTAGGGTTTGGTCGTCCGTCCTGGGTTTTCTTTTTTGCTCTTGTGGCCACCTCACCGGTCTTTTCGAGAACGGGGTTTTTTCCACGGTGGTTTTCTTTGAAGGTTTTTGTGTTGTGAGGTGCTGTTAGTTTCTGTTACCTCTTCCCTTGCTGTAGGGCCTTTGGCTTTGGTTGTTTTCCAGTGCTCAGGAAACCTGGTATATTAAGTGGGAAGGACTTTGTTTTTGTTTGTGGTTTTTGACCGTCACAGGGGCATTACATGTTTCACTTGCCTTGCCACCCTGCATGGTTTCTTTCATTGTGTGGTTTAGCCCCATCATTTCTGGGATCTGTCAATTGTGTCATGATTGACCTTTGCTCTTCTTAGTTCCGCTCGTGACCCTTGGGTTTGGTCGTCCGTCCTGGGTTTTCTTTGTTCCACTCACTGGTCCTTTCGGGAGCGGGTTTTTCCTTGGTGGTTTCTTTGGTGGTTTTACGAGTTGTGGGGTGTTGTCCCTTCTGTTTCCTCTTCCCTCGCTGCAGGGTTTTCGGCTTTGACCGTTTCCTGGGTTTCTTGCCCACCTGGTGGTTTGGGGTATTTCCGGTGGTCGGGGTTTTGGCTCTTAGCGGGGGGTTGACTTCTGTTGCCACCCCATGGCGAACATTGACTCCTCACATTTTCGTCGCAAGCGATGAGCAAAAAATATCAAGACCCACGAGGGCTGCTTCCGCTACGTCCTTGGCCATGACATTTTCCTTGAACGTGTTTCCTCGTTATGCTCCCGGGCTCTAATCGGCCGTCTGGAATACTGTAAAATGGGAAAATAGGAATGGGTTGATTGGGCTTGTGCGAACTGGAAGCCACTGATCAAGTATAACCCTACCATCAGCCTCCTGTCACGAGGCTGGATTGTCTTTGTTTTTCTTGAGGAAGAACATGCCAAATTGATTCTGGACTAGACATGGCGAGTCGGCAAGGGTTCACTGGTATTGGGACGCTGGCACATGCACTTCGATCCACTCCGCAAAAGGGTTACAAAAAGACACCTCTAGGTTTCATTACCCTCGCTCCCCTTTCCTCTTTGGCATCAGCATATCTTGGAGGGTATTGCGAATACGATAGGTCGTTTCGTGGCTGTGGATGATGACTTTCACTTAGCATATGATAAACGTATGGCTATGGTATTAGTGGAGATGGACATCTCACTTGGTCTCCCTGCAGATGTGGAGATCCTCTGTAAGGATAGGCTCCTGGTACAGAAGCTGGACTATCTTCATGTACCTTTTCGGTGCAGCTGGTGTCGTGAAACCTGTCATCTGCGGCGTTCTTTCCCCCTTCTCAGGCTGGCCCCCACGGGCTCCAGTTGGGAGGTCTCCCTGATCATCGGTCACTCTCTTGTCATCGTTGCTCCAGAGCACCCGCATTTAGGTATTTACTCTAATTCCCTATCCTTGTTTGATGATCTCTTTGATTCTCAGCTGGAAGGTTTGGTAAATGTGGATATGGCTCCTTTACCTATTGTTTTTGATGGTTTAGCCTGTCCTATGGTTGCCCCTTTTGATCCGAATCCTTCGTTTGGCGCTGCCACAAATTTACCTGCTACCCCCTTGGGGGGCACCTCCTAGGAGATGGGTCCCTCTCAGTCTTCTCCGCCCACACCGAACACCTACCCCACACACCCTGTACCTTCCCTTACTTCGGTAGTTGACTTCCCTCCTCTCCCTACCACCACTTCTACTCGCCTGCCTTCTCCCCCTGTTCGCAGCCCCACTTCCTCCCCTTCACTCACTGATCCCTCACTTAAAAAATCCTTGTCCATCTTCTCTGCTACCACTCCTTCATCCCCTTCCACCTTGCACCTAAACTCCATCCGTTTTGAGAATGTTACTATCAGGAAAAAGAAGAAGGATAAGCTTTCATCGAAGGGGGTTCTTTCACCAATTTCTCCTCCCTATATCCCCCTCTCGGTGCGTATAAAGGATGCAGCTAGGGGTCATTCATCTTGGGGACTTGGAGCATCGATCCCCCCACCATCTGTTCCTTAATGCTAATTCTCTCCCTTAATGTTCGTGGCCTGGGAGGAAAGGCCAAACAACATAGCCTCCAAACTTTGTTTCTTTCTGTTCGACCCGATATGATCCTTCTACAAGAGACCATGTGCAGCACCTATCCTGCACTCCTGGATTTCTCGAAGCTGCATCCTAGTTGGGAGTTTTGCGCCATTAACGCCTCTGGACTCTCTGGTGGGATTTTATCGGCTTGGAACCCTCATCAAGTCAGGTGTCGTGCATTCGAAACAGTTGCTAGTATATTGCTCCAAGCTTCTTTCAGGGGTATGGACATCCCCTTGGATGTCCTGAACTGTTACAGTCCTTATAAGAACAAGGAAAACTTCTGGGAACTTGTCAAAAGGAGTGGCATTCTCATCTCTCCTAACCTGATCCTGGGAGGTGACTTAAACCTCACTCTGAAAGCCTCTAAGACCTGGGGGATAGAGCTGTTATTGATCCTCTCTTCTCGCACTTTCACCACCTTTTTTATTCTCTGGGGATTATGGATATTGATCCTCCTAATGCTGGTCCCATGTGGAGGAATGGTAGGGTAGGCAATGAAGGGATCAACAAATGATTAGATAGCTTCCTTGTTGCTACTACCTTGATTCCTTCCCTTCAGGTACACAGGGTTTGGACTTTACCCTCTGATATCTCCGACCACTTTCCTATCTGTCTTGAGTGGAACAAATCCATTGGGTCTTGTAACTATCCCTTTAATTTTAACAGATCATGGCTGAATGATCCTGATTTCTCCTCTTGGGTTACCAATAGATGGTCTTGCCTCACTGGACCTTCATTTTATTCTGACTGTGAACTTCTCACACACAAACTCAGATCTCTCAAGTTGGATGTTAAGAGATGGATCAAGGACAAAGGTTCCACTCTGGAATCTGAATGTTAGAAGATTGACATGGACATCAGTGATATTCTCTCAGGATTAGCCTTTGGTATCCTTTCCCTGGAGGAACAATCTTCCCTTGCTCAGCTCTGACTCCGTAAAAAGTCCCT
>LPNX011021775.1:1096742-1177373 GCA_001517045.1 Pseudotsuga menziesii | reverse complement strand
CAGGAGACCCTTCACACTGTGAAAACTAGGAATATGTGTGCCCTCATCTTAAAGATGGACTTGGTAAAAGCATTTGATAGGGTAAACTGGTCATACATCAGACTCGTCCTTATCCAGATTGGCATTCCTCTTCTTGGGGTTAACTGGATTATGGCTTGTATCTCTTCTACAAATTTCATTTTTCTGGTCAATGGCACACCCTAAAAATTCTTTAAAGCCCTTGCTCTTGATACTCATCATAGAAGGACTCAGCCTCTTGATTGAGGATGCTAGGTCTCATGGCCTGATTAGGGGCATCAAGATTTCCCCTTTACTTGCCCTTACACACCTTCTCTTTGTAGATGATGTTATACTTTTGGGCTCCGGTACACTATATGAGTGGATGGCCTTCGATGTCATTCTGAGTACCTTCTGCAAGGCATCTAGCATGTGCATTAGCTTGGAAAAATCTAGCTTTCTCTTGAGCAACCTGGATGTTGATGTGGGTGCGGATATTGCTCGGTTTATGCCTTATAAAATGGACCCCATCACCACTGGATTCAAGTACTTGGGTTATCTTCTCAAGTCATTGGGATATAGGAGTAATGACTGGCTCTGGCTCATTCAGAAATTTGAAAGTAGAATTCTTCATTGGTCACATAGGTTGCTCTCTCTTGGAGGTCGTTTGGTCCTGGTACAAGCTGTACTTACTAGCATCCCTGTGTATAGGCTGGGAATTGCCCCCATACCTATCTCTATCATCAAAAAGCTCAGGAGTCTTATTTTTTCTTTCCTTTGGGGCTCAGCTGGCAATAAGCACAAATACCATCTAGCAAATTGGCAACAGCTTTCGTGGCCAAAAAAGTATGGGGGCTGGGGCATTAAGAATTTGTCTTGGTTCTGTATTGCGTTAAGATTGAAATTTTTTTGGTGGGCCCTTTAGCATGATGGTATATGGAATCAAGTTCTCAGTCACAAATACTTGAAGCAGATATCTGTGGTGGATTGGCTACGTGGAAAAAACTTATGTTCTCGCGGTGGCTCTGTTTTTTGGAGGGGTTTTCTGCAAACTCTTCCTGTATTGGGCCACGAACTTGCATGGAATGTGGGTGATGGCCATAGCATCTATCTGGGCATTGATCCGATTGTGGGTGTTGACAAGTCTTTGTCTCTCCCCTTGGATCTTCTCAATTTCCTTGCTGACTTAGATATTTCTTCCCTTGACAGTGCCCACAACACTCTACCGGGCCCTCATGACTACTAGTAATTTGCTGCTGATCTGGGTATCGGTGGTGAGTGGAAAATTGCATGGGAGAATTTTACTATCAGTATGGATAGGTGTGGCCTTCGTCTGGTTTCGGGAATGGACTCACTAGTCTGGTCTCTAAACCCATAGAATGGTACTGTAACAGCCAGTGCGGTGTATGATTCCATTGTCTCATCATCATGTCCCTCTCTTGGCAGCAGACTCTTAGATATTATTTGGAATGGTACACTGCCAAAAAATATCAGTTGCTTTGTTTGGATGGCTTTATCAAATAAACTGCTTACTTGGGATAACCTTCAGAGGAGGGGATGGATCGGACCCTCAGTTTGTGCTCTCTGCTTAGCAGATCAGGATAGCACACATCGCCTCTTCGACTTCTACCCGATCTAGCTGAACCTGCTCTCGATACTAAGTGAACAGTATCACTTGGAACCTACTTTTCAGTCTGTATCTCTTGTGGATCTTCTGGGGAAGTGGACTGATCGCTTCTCAAAGTATAATATCTGTTGTTACCTTCCCTTCTTTACAATGTGGGTTTTGTGGAATGCTAGAAATAAATCTATCTTCGACGGATATAAGCTGTCAGTGCTGGGCTTGATTCAGCAGGTGAATCACTTCGCTCAGATGTACTGCCCACCTTTAGAAAAGAGGAAAAGACCCAGAATACTTGGCCCTGGTCCAAGTCTTGTATATCCATGTGATTTTTTTGATGGTGCTTCAGCTAAAAGTTGTGGCATTGGGTACATCTTGCACCTAAATGAAACATATTCCTTTCAGTTTGCTATGAGGGTCGGTCAATGCACCAACACTAAAGCAGAACTGGTTGGGCTTTGGGCCCTTCTGCTTTCCACCCATATGATGGGCATTCCCTCACTTTAGGTGCTAGGGGACTCCTCAGTTGTCATTAACTTGGCAAAGGGCAAGTCTTCCCTGTCTCCACCTAAGCTACTATATTGGTGTAGGGAAACTAGGAAGCTTTGCACACACTTCCTAGCTCTGTCATTTGACCATATCTACCGTGAACATAATCAACAAGTTGACCGTCTCTCTAAAGTTTCTCTCTCTTTGGCTCCGGGTAGTGGCACACACTATGAATTTTTTGAGGGTCAATTGACCTCCCATGGCAATATTAAACTCTTTTGAGTCAGTGCGGGACTTTGTGCCCTTTCTTTTTTGCACCTTATCTTCTTGTAGTGATCCGGCTCCTTTAGTTTGCTACTCACATGCTCTTCATGTTCACAATAGATATGGATGGACATGATAGTTATTACTGATGGGTATATTTTTTTACATCATAGATGGCATTAGACTCTCCCCCTCAGCACTCATTGAGTTGTGTATCTTTCGGATGGTACGGCTTTACATCTTGTACTGTGTCCTCTTTGATTGTAGCCCATTTCCCGGGCTTGCTATGTAAGATGCCCTTTGATTCAATGAATAACAAGGACATGCTTTTTTCTTTCTGAAAAAAAAAAAAAAAAACTCAATGAATGTTGGGATGTGAGATAATCAATGGGAAACATAACAATTTTAAATAAGTAAACCAAGATGAATACCACACTAAAACATAACCATAAATATGAGTAGGTTTATTGAATAATGTATTGTGTACTTTTAGTCTATATCATTTGAAAACATTTTCTGTAAACTTTGAGAAACATCCCAATCCAATATGTAACACTTAAGAGATGTTTAAATGTGGCAATTCTATATAAGTCAGCCAATATGAATATTCAAATGGGAAATAAATATAAAGGAATGTTACAATCCAAATTAACCTTGTAGGAATATCACAATGTGACATGACCTTTGATGAATGTCACAATGCATAATAAACATCAACAAATATGTAGGATAAGATGAAAGTTGAAATGTGAAATAGATCTTGATGAATATCAATGCGACATAATTATTATCAAACACAGTCATCCATGGCCAACCATACTCAACTAGACTCAACCATGGATAACCATACTTAACAAAAGTCAATAATGTTCAACTATAGTCAACATGGCAATCTGTAATAAATCGTGGCCAATGCAACAAATATAACACTTGAGGTATGTTGAAATCAGACACAAACCTGAAGGAATTATCTAAAATCTTTAATAAATGCCCCAGTCCAATATAACACTTGAAGAAGGTTGCAATTTGGCATAAATTTCGATGAATATCAATTTGACTAACTAATGAGGAACACAACAATTCTACATAAGTCAACCAATATTAATATTGAAATGATACATAACCATATTTAGAAATGTTGCAAACCAAATTAACCATGACCAAGGCTTACTTAGCATGGTCATCCATTGGAAACCATGGTTAACCATGGCCATCTTTTTTAACCATTGTTAACCATAGTAAAGGACAATCAAGCATAATCAAGTGTGGCCAACCATGATGAACCATATTCAACCATGGTCAATTGAAGGAATTGTATAAAAACTTTCAGAAACACCCCAATCCTATATAACACTTAAGGAATGTTGCAATGTGACATGACTCTGGATGAATATTTATGCAACATAACTAACGAGGAGCATAGAGATTCTATATAATTAACCAAAATGAATGTCAAATTCAGCATAGCATGGTCAACCATAGTCAAGCATGGTCAAACCATGTCTACACCATCTATTATAGATAACAATAATAAAATATTATTAGACATTGTCAACCATACTCAACCAAAATCAAATGTGTTCAACCACACTCAACCATGGCCATCCATTTTAAACATAGTCAACCATACGTACAATCAAACTTAATCAAGTATATTCAACTATGGTTAATTGAAGGCATTGTCTGTAATACTTGAGAAACACCCCAATTCAATATAAAACTTGAGGAAAGTCATAAAAATAACTCTTGATGAATAAATTGATGTGACATAACCATAAAGGAATGTTGCAATCCAAATTAACCCTTGAGGATTGTTGCAAAGTGACATAACCCTTGATGAATGTCATAATGCAACATAACCACTCACGAAGTGTAGGATACCATGGAAGTTGCAATGCAAAATAACTCTTAATTAATGTCGATGCATGTGAAATAACTAATGAGGAGTGTAGTAATTCTAGCCAAGGTCAATGTAGTAGTCTAGCATAACCATCGATGGACATCTCAGTTAAGCATAACATGGTCAATCATAGTCAATTATGCTTAAACCATGTGTACCTCATCTATTATAGTTGACAATAATAAACCATTATGAGCTATAGTCAACCATGACCAACTATAGTTACCCAAAATCAACTATGTCCAACAATACTCAAACAAAATTAACCATGTTCCACTATAGAAAACATGGTCAACCATGGTTGTCATCTTTTACCATAGTAAACCATATTTTAGCACAATCAAGCATAATCAAGTGTATCCAACCATGATCAACCATATTCAACCAATGGTTTCTCATTGTCAACATGAAATTCCATAGTAAACCATGGAAAACTAGTATGACCATCACTTTTAATCACAACAAACCATAGTTGAGAACACTCAAACATACTTATGCATAGCAAACTATGGTCAATTGAAGGCATTGTTGATAACCTTTGAGAAACTTTAAGTAAAATATATATTTTAATAATAAAGTACGTGAAACTCCTCATAAATTCATTTGATCATAAAATCTTTATATATCCAAAAATGTTTATATCCTAATAAACTAAGATGAATATATACTATTATTATTTTTAATAGAAATTTATTTCACAATTCAATATCGAAAATTGTATTTTTTTAATGTCTATAACAATTCCATTCTCTCCTATAACTATTGAAATAACTATATTATAAATATTTGAAGTAACTACAAATACATTCGAAATAATAAAATATTATATATTATAGTTAACAATCATAAATCGTTATCGTCCATAATCAACTGTGACCAACCATACTCAACCAAGTTAAACCATAATCAACCATGGCCAACCATACTCAACCAAGGTCAACCATATTCAACTGTATAGTCAACATCGTCATTCATATTTATCCATGGTCAACAATGGATATCATTTTTAACCACAATCAATAATAGCTGAGTACAATCAAACATAATCAAGCATAGTCAACTATGGACAATTGAAGGAATTATTTATAACATTTGAGAAACAACTCAATTCAATAGTAAACTTAAGGCATGGCATAGTTTGACATAACTCTTGATGAGTATTGATATGACATAACTAATGAGGAATGTAAAGTTTCTATATAAGTTAACCAAGATTAATGTCAAAATGAGACATAATTATAAAGAAATGTCACAAAGTGACATAACCCTTGACGAATCTGATAGTGAAACCTAACCACTAATTAATGTGTAGGATAACATGAAAGTTGCAATGCAAAAGAACTCTTGATTAATATCGATGCGACATAACTAATGAGGAATGTAGCAATTGTATCTAAGGTGAATGTAGTAGTGTGACATAGCCATTGATAAAAATCACAATTAAGCATCACATTCTCAACCATAGTAAACCATGGTTAAACCATGTGTACACTATCTCTTATAGTTAACAATAATCAACCATTATCATCCATAGTCAACCATGGGAAACCATATTCAACCAAAGTCAACCATGTGTAACCTTACTCAACCAAATGGAACATGATCATCCATCATAAACCATGGTCAATCATGACCATCAACTTTTACTACAATCAACCATACTTGAGCACAAAAAAGCATAATCAAGCATATTCAATTGTCGTCAACCATATTCAACCAATGGATTCTCATAGTCAACATGGTAATCCATAGTAAACCATGATCAAATATGGCCATCATTTTAACCACAACCAACAATAGTTGAGAAAAATCAAACATAATTGAGCATAGTGAACTATGGTCAATTGATGGCAGTCTATAACATTTTATAAACACACAAAACCAATGTAACACTTGAGGAATGTCACAGTTCCACATGACTCTTGATCAATATTGATGTGACATAAATAACAAGGAATGTATAAATTCTATATAAGTCATCCAAGATGAATGTCAAACTGATACATAACCATAAATGAATGTTGCAATCCAAATTAACCCTTGAGAGTTGTCACAAAGTGACATAACCCTTGTTGAATGCGACAATTTAACATAACCACTAACAAATGTGTAGATAACATGAAAGTTGCAATGAAAATTAGCTTTTGATGAATGTTGATGTGACATAACTAATGAGGAATGTAGCAATTGTAGCTAAGCTAAATGTAGTATTGTGACATAGTCATTAATGAACATCACAATTGACAATAACAGGGTCAACCATATTCAACCATGGTAAAACCATGTCTACATCATCTATTATAGTTAAGAATAATCATTCATAATTAACCATAGTCAATTGTGGCCAATCATAGTCAACTATACTCAACCATGGACAACCATTCTCAAACAAAGTCAATGAATTTCAACCATACTGAACATGGTCATCCATTGTAAACCATGCTCAACCCACCCAGTATAACACTTGAGTTATGTTGAAATATGACATAACCTAAAGGCATTATCTATAGCTTTTGATAAACACCCTAATCCAATATAACACTTGAGGAAGGTTGCAATGTGACATACATCTTAATGATTATCTATATAACATAATTAATGAAGAATGTAGAAATTCTACATAAGTCACCCAATATTAATGTTTAAATGAGATATAATCATAAGATAATTTTGAAATCCAAATTAAGTGAACCAAACATCATTAACCATAGTCAACTATACTCATACATTTGAAGCATGGTTAATAATGACAAACATAATTAAATATGGTCGAGCCATAGTTAACAATACCCAAACATGGTGAGTTGGTGTCAACCATGTTAAGCATGGTTAACCAATGAACTTGAGGAACAACTCAATGTGACACAACTCTCGGTTAACGTTGGTGTGACATAACTAATGAAGAACTTACATATTCTAAAGAAGTCAACCATAGATGGATGTTGAAATGAACCATAACCATAAACATAAATTTTAAATCTCTTTAAACATGGTGAACCATTGACCATAGCCAACCATGGTTTAAAATGGGAAAATGTAGGAAGTCTTCATCAACCGTAGTAAACCATGTTCAACCAAAGTCAACAATAGTCAAACATGATTAATTGAAGTCAACCATTATTAACCATATTGAATCCTCATAACCCATGGTCAACCAAATTCAACCATAGTCAAACAAAATAAATAAAGTAAACCATATTAAATCATTATTAAGCACAATGAAGCCTCATAAACCATATTATCCCATACTCACCCTTTTTCAATTAGAATGAACCATGGTTAAACATGGTTTACCATACTCAAATATAGTCAAATGTGACAACCATGGTTAACAATTCTTAAACATAATAAACCCTGGTCAACTCATCGTTAAGCATAGTCAACCATGTTAAACATAGTAAACCATAGTCAAACATGGCCTACTTAAGTTAACCAAACTCAATGAGACATAACTTTTGATGAACACCATAATGAAACATACTTATTTATGAGCATAACAATTCATGTGATCCTTGGTTAACAATAGTAAAAAATAATCAACCATGATCAAACAATTGTTAACCATAACACACCATGGTGAACCATTGTCAACCATGTTAAATATGGTTAACCATAGTCAACTATGGTTGAAACATAACCAAATTTTTTTAACCGTAGTCAACTCTAATTCAACATGTGAACCATGGTTAACAATGGCTAAATGTAATCAACCATCTTAAAACCATTTTTAACCATAGAAAAACATGGTGAACCATTATCAACCATGTTAAACATGGTTAACCATAGTGATAGCAATGGTTAAACATAATCAACCATGCTCAACCCATCATTAACCATAGTTAATCATGATGAAGCTTAGTCTGAAACGATGTTAACGTGGTGAACTATAATTAATCATATCGAACATAATCAACCATTCTTAAATCATTGACGAATGTATAAATTCATGGGAACCACGGTTTAACAACGATCAATTATAATTAACTATGGTAAGAAATATCCAACTATCTTTAGCCATAATAACATAATTAAACATGTGAACCATAGAAAATGGTGATCAAACATTATAAACTGTGGTCATACCATTGTTAACCATAGTTAAACACGATAAATTATTGTTAACCATGATTATACATAGTCAAATATAATCAACCAATATCAAACTTGATTAACCTAATATCATAATAATAAAAATGTATTTTAATTTATTATAACAAGATATTCAAAACATAAATTTATAATAAGACAACATTTATAATAACTAATAATGTTAGAATAGTAATCCATCCTTAGTACATTGGTTTATAACCTTAGTCAATTTCATTTGCTTCTTAGCATTAAATTGCTATGGTTTAGACTTAGGGAATTTGACCTAGGAGGTGAACTAGTTATTTGCAGACCTTTCACACATGCAACAGTGCTATAGTTGGTCAATCTGGTACATGTGCACCCTCATTTAATTCCTTGGAGTGCTACATCCTTGATTTACGTGATTTGGGTTTGACTAGGGGCCGCTTATGTGTATTTTTGTCCATTTTAGCTCTCCTAGGAGCATTTATTGTCACCTAGAGCCTCCCACACACCTCTACTTGCTCACCTGTGCATGCATTGGAGTCATTATTTCCCCATCACACTTATTCCATGTCCACACCATGATTCGTGACCATTTGGGCTGAGTTGGAGCTTGTTTCATCCACCTAGGGGGGATTGAGGTCCATTTTAGCCATGTCACATGTACACTCAGATTTGGATTCCTAATCCTCAAAAATTGATCCAGATTTAATATATATCTATTCTTAACACATTTATATGTTAGATAGTTCAATAATATTAACTTTGTGTTCACACGTGTTTGTAAAATTGTTCCTCTTTTAAGATTTTTTTGCTGGTTTTTGCAACTAACTCGATTTGTGAGAGTCTCTTGTGCTCCTAGATCCTATTGTAGATCAAATTATCACATGCTATTAGAGCTTATTGGTTTTTCATATAAATATTGAGCGTTTGATCTACATTTGAGATATTTCTTAGATAAAATTTGAGTGTTTTTGTAGGTACTTTCAACAAAATCTCACCACTAGCGCAAGCAGAGATGGAGAAAAACCACATATTTATCACTTCATTCAATTAGTTCAAATGGAATTTTGAGATGATCATCCAATTGAGATCTAAGGGTCTCCACATGGTCACCATGGGTACAGAAGTGGAGCCAAATTCTACAGTAGAGAAGTCAAAATACTTCAATAGACTTGATGAGGCATTTGGACTGTTGTGTCTAAGCATTTCAAGAGATCTCCTATTTCATGTTGACAGTTTGACAACCCCAAATTATTTATGGAATAAGCTCGAATATCTCTTTGGGAAAACTTATGAATTGAGGGGACATCAGCTTGAAAACTGGCTCATTAGCCTGAACCCAACACATTTTGACACCATCTAGGAGTTCTTCACCAAAGTTAAGTCTCTAGTAATTCAACTCAAGCAATGTGGAATTGAGAAGAAATAATATCAGCTAATACTGTCAATCCTTTCAAAGTTTGGGCTAGAATACTCAGTGTTTGTTAGCACATTCCTTTCGGGTAAGCTAACCATTCAAAATTGGAAAATGCCAACACTAGCCGGCTTCATGGAATCCTTGACCCATGAGAAGAAAAAGCTAGTTCAGATGGGCACCATCAAAGCAATCAAGGATCAAGCCTTGACTGTTGGTGTTTCGAATGCCTCCAAAGGCAAGCAGAAAACAAAGAATTCGAAACAGCCAGAGAAGAAGAAGTTAGACAGACCCAAGAATCTTGATGGGGGTTTGAATCCTTCAAAGGATAAGGACAAGAAGGGAAAGGAAAGAACCAAATGCACCTATTGCCACAAGGTATGGAATCCAGAGAGATCCTGCATGAATAATACCATTGACATGATTGTGTAGCTACTGGAGAAAAACAACAACCCTGTCCCAGATGGCGCAAGGAAGAAAGATGGCAGCTCAAGTTCTGACAACAAGGAGAAATTCCATGCCTTTGTATAAGGTTCTTTTGATCCCTCCACCTTCATTATTGTTTCAAGAGCATCTAGGCATATGGCCTCTATTAGAGAGCTCTTCTCTTCCATGCATTTGAATAATGGCCCAACTGTTTGAATGGGAGATGACTCTGAGATCCAGACCAAGGGAGTTGGCAGGATCGACCTTGACAATGGATATTTCAATGATGTCCTCTATGTACCAGACTTGGCAGAAGAAATGTTTCCAGTATACCAAATGACACATACAGAAGCATCCAAGAGAGTAACATTTACTCAATATTTGGTAGAGATAGCCGAAATATCCTCCAACCAAGTTGTGGCATTGGGGTATGCAGATCACCAAGCTAGAATGTATAAATTCTCAAAATTTATTCCTAATTCTAGAGGGAAAGTGCTCCTATCTCATGCCAATGAGACCTCCAAGCTATGGCATGAGATATTTGGACACATGAAATGCAAGTACCTTCAAGCACTGAACAAGGATGATATGGTGGAAGGGCTTCCTCAAATCAAATCTTCCAATGGTGCATGCATTGGTTGTGTAGTGGGAAAGCATCCAAAGCATAGTTTTGAGAAGGGGAAGGCTAGGAGATCAACACAAACACTTGGATTGGTACATTCAGACCTCATTGGTCCTCTTCCCACTCCCTCCTATGGAGGATCAGGGTATGTTCTCACTTTCATAGATGATTACTCAAGGTTCTATTGGGTGTACTTCCTTAAGTCAAAATCTGAAGTATTTGAGACATTGAAGATTTGGAAGGCCCTAGTGGAGAAACAAAGTGGAAATATGATTAAAATCATTAGGACTGATAATGGTAAAGAGTATGTCAATAAAAATTTGCAGCACTTATGTGAGGAATGTGGCATCCAAATGCAACATTTGGTCCCCTACACACCTCATCAAGATGGTGTGGCAGAGAGGAAAAATAGGTCTCTCAAGGAGATGGCCACGTGCATGATTGAGGAAAAGGATTTAAGTCCCAAGATATGGGTTGAAGCCATAAATTGTGATGCATATATTTAGAATGGGGATTTACATAAACTATTTAAAGGGAAAACACCCTATGAGACTTGGTTTGGCCACAAACCAAATGTCTCACATTTCAGAATTTTTGGCTCAAGGGCATGGGCTCAAATCCCATCAAAAATGAGGAAGGCATTGCAGCCACAGAGTAAACAATGTATCATGTTTGGTTATGGTGAAGACACAAAGGGTTATAATCTATTTTATATATCCACACACAAAAATTTCATTGAGAGGAGTGTGCAATTCAAAGAGGATATCATACCATATTTTGAGCTAGCACCGGGGGAATGCTCTTCTCCCCAACACCATGATGATGTAAGTGATGATTCAAACTTTGATTTTTCTGATAATTCTCATAATGACATGGATGAAGATGAAATTTTTGTACATGAATCACCTTCAAGGACCAAATGGGATGAGAAAACTATACAAGTTGTTGGGGATCTAGCAGGCAATCCTCTAGATCATAGGAAAATAAGATCCCAATTTCACAATGCCTCTTATGTAAGTGAAATTGATCTTGTTGAGCACTATTATATGATGATTGGATCTAATACACAATCATATCAATAATATTTTCATGACCCAAGGTGGCAATCAGCCATGCAAGATGAATTCAATTCTCTTCAAGAGAATGAGACATGGGAATTGGTTTCCTTGCCTCCCAAGAGGAAGCTTGTGCAATGTAAGTGGGTCTTTAAAACCAAAATTTCCGCATATGGTTCCGATATTAAGTAAAAGGCCAGATTAGTTGTTAAATAATTTTCTCAATTCCAAGGAGTGCACTACACCAAGACCTTTGCACTGGTTGCAAACATGGATTCAATCATGCTAGTCTTAGCCATTGCTGCTAGTAAGTGTTGGGAGGTTCACCACATGGATGTGAAGAGTGCATTCCTCCATGGTGAAATCTAGGAAGAGATCTACATGTAGAAACCTAAAGGTTTCCAAAATTATCCTTTCCTTGTTTGCAGGTTAAAGAAGTCACTCTATGGGATCAAGCAAGCCCCAAGGGCTTGGTATGCTAAAATTGATAGTTTTTTTCTCTCAATTGGTTTCATTCAATGCATGTACGATCCAAATGTGTATTTGCAGAAAAATGATGATGTATTGCAGGTTATTGTACTATATGTGGATGACCTCTTAATTATAGGGATCTGCACCAAACAAATTGGATCAATTAAGGAATATCTACATAGTGAGTTTGCAATGACTGATCTAGGATTCCTAAAAAAATTTCTAGGATTGTAAATTGAGTAATCTGAAAGAGGCATCATGCTCAAAAAAAAAAAGTATGCTTCAAACCTGCTAATAAATTTTAATATGGTCGATTGTAAGGCAACCGAGTGTCCATTTCTTTATGGCATAAAACTAGGTGAATTTGGAGATTCTCCTTTGGTAGACTGCTCATTGTACAGGAAACTAGTTGGTAGTTTGTTGTACCTTACACATACCATAACTGATTTAACTTATGTTTTTAGTGCTGTAGAAAGGTATATGAAGCAAGCACATGAGGTCCATTGGAAGGAAGCCAAAATAATCCTTCAGTACATTCAGGGAACCAAGAGTTTCGGGGTACACTATGCAGCTAGTTCTTCACTAGAACTAGTAGGATTTTCTGATTCGGATTGGGCTAGAGATCCCAATGATAGAAATTCCACTTTAGGTTTTGTTTTTATGCTTGCTGATGGTCCCATTTGTTGGTAAAGTAAGAAACAACACACAATTTCTCTTTCATTACCTGAGGCTGAATACAGGGGAGCAGTGAATGCAGCCACACAATGTGTGTGGTTGCAAGGTATTCTTTGGGAGCTTGATGTTACACTTGATTCACCCACTATCATTTGGTGTGAAAATCAAAGTGCCATCAAGATATATACAGATCCAGTATAGAGGCAAAGGAACAAGCACATAGATATCCGTATGCACTATATTCGGGGCTTAGTGCATGACAGAGTGATTGCCTTGCAATATTGCCCATCCACCTAGCAAACTGCTGACATATTCACCAAGAGTTTTACTGAGAAGACCTTCACTTACTTGAGATAATTGATTGGAGTGAGTTATGGATGGTGATGAATTCCATTCATTTATAAGTTTTCAGCCCCATTTCCATTTTTGAGGGGAGGTTTTGTCCCATGAGGTTTTCCTCTTTTCCTCACTTTTCATGGACAAATAAATTTATGTTTGTAATGAGGTGACTTGAGCCTTTGTTGCCAAGTCCTACAATAATATTTTGATGAGTTGTACTAATTAATGGTTAAGGGGGGGTGTTAGAATATAATCCATCCTTAGTACCTTGGTTTATAACCTTATTCAATTTCATTTTCTTCTTATAATTAAATTGCTATGGTTTAGACTTAGGGAATTTGATCTAGGAGGTGAACTGGTTATTTGCAAACCTTTCACACATGCACCAGTGCTGTAGTTAGTCGACCCAACACATGTGCACCCTCATTTAATGCCTTGGAGTGCTACATCCTTGGTTTTGGTGATTTGGGTTTGACTAGGGGGTGCTTATGTGTATTTTTGTCCATTTTGGTTCTCCTAAGAGCATTTATTGTCACCTAGAGCCTCCCACACACCTCTACTTTCTCACCCACTCATGAATTGGAGTCATTATTTCCACAGCACACTTAACCCACATCCACACCATGATTCATGACTGTTTGGGTTGAGATGGAGCTTGTTTGGTCCACATAGGGGAGATTGAGGTCAATTTTGGCCATGTCACGTGTACACTCAGATTTGGATTCTAAAGCCTCGTGAATTTATCCAGATGTAATATATACACATTCATAACAAATTCAGATGTTAGAAAGTTTAATAATATTCACTTTGTGTTCACGTGTGTTTGTAAAATTGTTCCTCTTTCAAGCTTTATTTGTTGGTTTTTGCAACTAACTCGATTTGTGAGAGTCTCTTGCGCTCCTAGATCCCGCGATAGATCAAATTATCACAAATAAATACACATCATTATTAAAAATATGATCCATCCCATCATTACCTTTCCCCTTCATCATTTCTTCTTCCCAATCTTCTTACTTAACATTGCTTGATCTTCTTACTTAAGATTGCTTGTGATGTAATAGTGTGATTGTGGCATCTATATATTATATTATTATAATATAATACATTCTAATATTTATATTTAATTATAATATTATAGCTTTTATTTTTATAATAATAATGATTTTTCTTATAAAATATGATTTTTTAAAGTTTCATAGAAAAATTATATTATAATACAAAAAATAACGAGTATAGGCACAAAAGTATCAAGATGTTTAAGAGCTCTCCATGGCTTCTCACAAACCTGAGCCAACTAAAATTGAAAATACACAGTCTTCCCATACAAGAGTAATCATCTAAAAGCCTATCCCTATGTGCCTTCCATAAGTGAAAAGGAAAAAAAACTACTAAGCAAGCATATGCCAGAGTACATGTTCAAAATAAACAGTTTATCAAAACAACCACTGAGGGTCTTAAAATCTAAGAAAAAAAATACTATCAACTATAATAGAGAGGCTTCTATGAAATTTAACCACTGCTAGAAAGATAGAAAATATAACAACAACGAAATTACTCGGAGTTGCGGCCATCTTCAACTTCGTTGGGATTCTCTTCCATAATTAGAAAGCGGTAGTCCTTCGAGCTTGAAAATTTTCCAAGATCTTTGTTCACTAGGAATGGCTCTATTTTCCTAAAGAAAAAGAAGTACAAAGGGATGCTTCTCTCCACATGCAGCTTTCTCTTGTGGTCGCTCGTAGAAGCAATATCAATATTCTTCTAAGCCAAAGGGGGGTCCATTGCAGACCTTGTTTATTGGTTCTCCATTGGCTTTGAGATCAAAGAAGGACTTAGTGAAGGGGGGAAATGAAGAGAAAAATAAGTGGAAGGATAAAGAGGGGGATTGTTATCCCTACTAGAACTCTACAACTACATGAGGACATGAGCCAACATATTTTTCATCGTCCAATAGTTCCCATGATGAATCCGAGATCTATGGCCAATTAATTGTTGCACTACCAACTCTTCTTCCCAGTCATCTACCATTGTTCTTTAGTGTCGTGGAATGGAGTTTTCATACTCACTATCAAAGGAACCTATGTTCCCACGATGTCTCGAGCTTCCTCTTCCTCTGCTAGTGCGCTAAGGGGTACCTTAGAGACTTCTAGACAAGATTATGCTTGAAAGAAGGAAGCCAAGCACTGCAACTTTCAGATGGGAAGCCCGAAAAAAGACCATTAGGGGAGTTTTAAGGTCTAAAATGGGCCTCATAAAGGAAATAATAAAATAAGAGTTATAATAATAAAATAAAAGTTCTAAATTTTTGAGGGGAACAAGAAAGACTATTTTTTCTTATCATATTTTTGGCATATATCCTTATTGGTTCACCCAATTTTCGAGTTTGGGGAATATTTGGATGAATAATTTAATTCCTCATTTAATTCATACCCTCACTACATACTTTTGAGGTACCCATGTGACCCAAAAATGAAAATTTCAAATAAAAAATGTATTTTAATATTAAAATACGTTTTTATTGAAATTTTTATGTTTGGGTGTCGTGGGTACCTCAGAATTATGCAGTGTGTGTATGGGTTGAATGCAAAATTAAATTCCGCATCCAACGAGACCCCAAACTTGAAATTTTGGTGAACAGATAAGGAGATATGCCAAAAATACGATAAGAAAAAATAGTTTTTTCTTTTTCCCTCCTTTTTTTTTACAAATTTTACCCTTATGGTTGACATCATCATATTGAATTCTATTGGTTCTTATAAAGTGAATTTTTGTTTTGAGGCCCATTTTTCACCTCAAAACTGTAACATACCCATTAAATCTTGTTAAAATGCATATAATTATTTTTTTCACATAAAACATGGGCCATGAATCTTCCTATAACATTCATTCTTAAGCTTAATTGTTTCTGCAATAGTCCTTCTGCAATTAAAAATTCCCTTCCACAAATCAAAATTTCCTTCCGTAATTAAAAGGTCCCTTTCGTAGTTAAAAGGTCCCTCCTGCAAATCAACATTCCCTTCTGCAATCCCGCTTCCGCAATGCGGGTTGTGGGATGCAGAACTTTTGACTTTTTTTATAGTTTTCTTCTTCTTTTTTCTGATTTACACAATGCGAATTGCAGAAACCCCTATATCTTAATAATTTCTTTTTCGTTTTCTTCTTTCCACAATGCAAATTGCGGAAAAACTTTTATATTTTAACAAATTTTCCTTTCTGCTTTTCGCATTCCACAATGCAGATTGCGGATTGCGAAAACCTTTATATTTTTAAGTTTTACCTTCCACAATGCGGATTTCAGAAACCCACTTATTTCTTTATAATTTTCGTCCTCCTTCCGCTTTCCGCAATGCAGATTGTGGATTGCGGAAAACCCTTAACTTCCTTACAGTTAAACTTCCTCCTTCCCCTTTCCGCAATGTGGATTGCGAATTGCAAAAGCCCATCTATTTCTTTATAATTTTTGTCTGCCTTCTGCTTTCCAGATTGTGGATTGCGGATTGCGGAAAACCCTTAACTTCCATACAGTTAAACTTTCGCCTTCTGCATTCTGCAATGCGGATTACAGATTGTGTATTGCAGAAACACATAAATACTTTACAGTTTTGTCTTCCACTTTTCTCTTTCCACAATGCGGATTGCAGAAGTCCTTATATTCAGTACATTTTTAACCCTGTTTCTACTTCCGCATTGTGGTATGCAGAAACACCCCAATTCCTTATAACTTTTACTCTGTTTCCTCTTTCCGCAATGCAGATTGCCTATTGCGAAAACACCCCATTTCCTTATAAAATTTACTCTACTTTCTGCTCTCACAATGTGGGTTGCGGGTTGCGGAAACAATTGAATTATGTGTACATTTTTAGGCTTTCGAGGCCTTCTATGTGTTTTTCTTGGAAAGACTAAGGATTTTTCAACCCTCGATGGAGTCACGGCTTTAATCCAATTGAGTTACTTAGACAAGCTCAGGGTTAGGTATTTTGGTAGTGTACAGTGGCCAGTTTCCTAAGAACTTCAGTAGCCAAGCTCTCCTTCATAGTTTTAACCTCCCTTAGGAATTTCAGGTATTATACAAGGGCTTCACTAAACAAGAAGGGGGATAAACCTAGGAGAGCACCTTGGCTTCCCTACCAAGGGTCCCTTAGACTAGATTTAACAAGGAATCATACAACCTCCTAGTAACTCTTTATAGAAATAATATTACACCATTTGAGAAACTGATATCACCAAATCCAAGTCACAATCATTCAAAACAGATTATGAGTATACACTTGCTCATAGGAAACATTTTCATCAATAAGACTAAAACTGGTATTATCATTTCAGAAGCATCGAAACACACATTTACACATATGAAAATATACCCTGAGCTTAATAGATTTGCAGAAACATAAACCCAGTAATGAAACATGTTTGTAAGGCGGGCCACAATGAAAAGGGAACAACCACATTCCACCTAGCTGTAGATTAGGAACAAATTTGCTCTGTCCTCAACCACCCCCGAGCTAAACTATGCGTGCCAATAGTGGAGACAGTTAATCTCAATTTATATTTCTGGGCATAAATCACTTGCCTAAAATAGATTTCTCACACAACAAGTATTTCTCTCATCTCTTGCCTGACACAAAGTGCTCACACAATAAGAGTTCATTATTTTCCATCATACTCAGCAGTGTCTTGCCTCCTCACATATCATTTCTTGAAGTTTGGTTTCCTAAGTCTTACTTTGCAGCTACAGTCCATTCCCCAAAGAATCCCCGTCAACCACTGCGCCGTAACTTCTCCGGGGTATATTCGATCTTATTTCACAGCTATGGTCCGTCCTCCATTGAATAGCCATCAACCACTGCGCCCTAATTTCTCCAGGGTCTATCCGACGCCATTAAGGTGTTCTGATGCTTGGTGTACTTCCCTGAGGTTTATTGCTCTATGTATCCCCCTCTTTCACGCATAGTCTCCTCTTTTAACGTGGCTTGTCAATTTCATTCTAAATTTCATTAAAGGAAAAATGTAGTGGTTACAATTGTCCTCCAAGGACCATTTAGATGAATTTCGCAATCAACCAAACTCATCAAAAAATACAATCAAGATTTAATATTACAAATCATGTTTATAGATCAGGGGATATCACATCCACACCCCCTTATTCCAACATTATCCACAGTATTCTCAGTCTTCCTCCACATCTTTTGGAAATAAACCTGGGCACTTCTTTCACATATCTTCCTCTAGTTCCCAAGTCTCCTCCTCTGGGATAAAGTGCTTCCATTACACCTTAACCCGAGTGATGAACCGGTTCCTAAGTGTTGTTTCTTTCTTGTCTAGAATGTGTAGAGGTTCCACTTGAAATTATCGTTCTGGTTCCACCTGTACCATATTCCATTCAATGATATGAGTGGAATCATGTATATATTTCTTCAGCAATGAAATATGAAAAACATTATGAATTCTTAAGTTTGTTGGAAGAGCAAGTTTGTATGCCACAGATCCAATCCTTTCCAAGATTTTAAAGGGTCCGCAGAACTGTGGTGATAATTTGGTACAACTTCCCAATCTCAGGGAACTCTTTTTGGGCTTTACTCAGAGGTAAACATGATCTTCGACCAAAAATTATTTATGCCGTCTCTTCAAGTCAGCGTAACTCTTTTGGTGATCTTTTGTCGCCTTCAAGTTCTTTTGTACCTTTCAAACAATCTATTCCATTTCTTGTAACATTTTATGTATTACTATTAGGCGATCCACAAGGATATCTCAGCTAACAGGGGTAACACACTTTTTTCCATATAGGATTTCGAATGGGATCATCTTGGTTGAGGCCTGATAACCATTATTGTATGCAAAATCTATCGGATGCAAATAGTATTCCCACTTAGTGGGCCTTTCCATGACATAAATCCTCAACATGTCTTCAATGACTTGGATGGTTCGTTCTGTTTGTCCATTTGTCTTAGGGTGATAACTAGTGCTGAATTTTATCTTGGTTTCTAACCCTCCAAACAATGATTTCCAAAATATTGATGTAAAATTGACATCTTGGTCAAAAATTACCCTCTTTGGTCGTCCATGAAGTCGAAATACTTCCTTCAGAAATACTTCTACAACATTGACAACCTTATAAGTTGATTTCACATGAATAAATGAGCAGACTTGCTTAACTTATCTACTACAACCATAATTGAATCATGTTGTTTTTTATTTAATGGCAAACCTCTGATAAAATCCAAAGATATTACCTCCCATTTCCATCTAGGAATTGGAAAAGGTTGTAACAAACCTGGTGGATTTTAATGTTTAGCCTTCACCTGTTAACATTCCAAACATTTAGACATATAATCAACAAAATATACCTTTAATTTGGGCCAAAAGAATTGATTTCTGAGGGCTGTTATCATCTTTTGGTAACCAGGGTGCCCTGCATAAGGAGGCATGTGCATTTCATTTAGAACAAACAATTTTAAATCTGCAACGTTAGGCATGTATATTCTCCCTTTAAACCAAATTAACCCTCTTTGGTCTACCTTGAATTTCGTCCCATTCAAGTTTACCTCGTCTTTCAGCAATTTATTCAGTAAGTTTTCATATTCAGCATCATCGATGATGTTGTTTTTATTCTTCTCATCAGATCACTTTCTGGTTGGCTCATAGTAATCTCATATACTTCGTGAGCTCATTGACTGAGTGCATCAACCACCCTATTCTCCTTACCATTGATATGCTTTACTTCAAGATTGAATTCACTTAAGAATGCCATCCATCTTGCTTGTATGGCATTTATCCCCGACTAAGTAAACATATTCTTTACACAGGTGTTCCCTGTTAACAAAAGGAACATTTTCCCTAACAGGTAGTGGCACCACATTCTTAAGGCATGCACTACTACTGCCAATTCTAGATCATTAACTACATAATTTCGTTCACGCTCTTTCAGTTTGCGAGATTCATAACATACTACATGCCCTTCTTGAGATAATACTCCCACCAATCCCTCCTTACTAGCATTCGTACAGGTTGTGTAGTCTTTATAGGGGTCAACCACCTTCAATATTGGAGCCATGGTTAACAATATTTTTAGATTTTCAAAGCTCTCCTGACACTTCAAGGACCACACAAACTTTACTCCCTTCTTTTGTAAGGAAGTAAAGGGATAGGCTATCTTTGAGAATCCTTGGATGAATCGCCAGTAGTAATTGGTGAGTCCCATGAAGGACTGAATGTCAGCGACATCCTTAGACACATGCCATTCAGAAATAGCCTTAATCTTTTATGGGTCTACTACAATCCCGTCTTCTGAGATGACATGACCTAGGTATTGAATTTATTTCTTAAATAATTCACACTTCTCGAACTTAGCATATAGTTGATGCTCTCCTAAGGTCTGTAGCACAATTTCCAAGTGTTGTTGATGTTCTTCCTTCGTCTTGGAGTAGATTAGGATGTCATCAAGAAATATCAACACAAACTGGTCTAGGTACTTGTTGAAAATATTATTCATTAGGAACATGAGTGTAGCAGGGGCATTGGTTAAGCTGAAAGGAATTAATACGAATTCGTAGTTCCCATATTGGGTCTTGAAGGTTGTTTTACTTACATCTTCTTCTTTAATCCTTATCCGGTGTTAACCAGACCACAAATCTAACTTGGAGAATATTTTAGCTCTCCCCACTTGATCAAACAGATAATTAATCTGAGGCATAGGATACTTGTTCTTGATGGTTACTTTATTCAGTTGTATGTAATCTATGCAAAGACTTATAGTCCCACCCATTTTCTTAATAAATAAGACTGGTTCTCCCCAAGGAGACACATTGGGTCTGATGTAACCCTTAACTGGCAGTTCTTGTAACTGAATTTTCAATTCAGTTAACTCAGGGATGCTCATACGATCAGGTATATTAGATACTAGTGCATACCTAGACACAATATCAATGGAGAAATATATCTCTCATTGAGGGGGTGGTCTGTAATGTCCCTTCTTGGAAATTTTGGGGAAAATTACAAATTGGGCAAAATCCGAGCTTAACTACTCATGACTCTAGAGGGTTCCAACTTTCACCAAATGGTCCCGAATTTTAAAGGAGATGGTATGGTGAGTCTTAAAACATCCCAATTTGGTTTATGGATACTTTGTATCATATTTTATACCTTTGCAAACTTGTTTGGGGATAATGATAAAAAGACAAAAATTACTAGCAAGTTGTGTTCAAATCCCCCCAAGGGTGATGGCCAAACTAGCTCTCCAAATCAAGTACGACCCTCCCAAATTTTAGAAAAAAGTATGGGAATGAGTATAAAAAATAAATTACTTCCATTAATCATTTTTATTAATTTTTGCAAGTGGATTATGACCTGCAACATTTGTAAGGTAACTTTCATAGAAATTGCCTAAGGGAAATTTGCAATACTAGCTAGACTTTGACATAGGAAAGGTAGAATATATGGTTCAGAGAGTAATATGAAACATGGTGGTAATATATGGAATACAAATTTATTCCCCAACAACATTAAGCTAAAATTAAAACCCTCCCACAAATCTGATACAATACTCCTTCAAGATTGAAGCCAACGTCATGGAAACAAGTGATTTTATGGAATGGGAATGCAAGCTTTTCACACATGAGTTTCTTGGATTTAGACCCACATAGGATATGGAAATTAACTTACAGATTAATAAATAATATGTGACTGTCACAACATCCTCAAACACATATAATATCTCTCATACAAATATGGTATAAAACTACTTGAAGATTGAAGCCAAAATCCATGAAGACTAGTGCCACAAAGGCATGAGTATGCAAGATTTTCATACATGTATTTCTGATATTTAGACTTACAGAGAATGTGGACATAATATTATATAGACATACATTAAATATTTCTTCCCCATCATCATAAAACTCATATAAATTTCCTCATACAAATATGATATAAATCTACTTCAATATTGAAGCCAAATCCATGAAAACTAGTTATTCAAGAGCATGGGGAATGCGAGCCTTTCATACATGTATTTCTGATATTTAGAATTACAGAGAATATGGATATGATATTAAATATCCATACATCATAAATCAAATATTGGGCATCAACCATCCTCATCAAGGCGCAAGAATCACTCCAACAAGTGCGCCATCAAATGAGAGTGTGGGGAGTTGAGAAGAAGGAATGAGAGAACAGGGAGATAGATGAGAATTCGACTATATGGACCTTCAAAATAAAAATAAAAATCCTTCATTAATCCCCCATGAGAGGTATAAATGGCCTCTCCATCATCCAAACTGGAAATTAATCCAGCTCCCTCGAAATTGGTTCACAAGCAGGGAGAGTGAACACTCACCATTCAATGGACAAGAAATCTCTCCAAAATGAAATATGCCAATTAAAAAATGATAAAAAGATATTCTAATTCCTCATGAAATCCTTTTATTAAATTCATGAGGCCTTATAAGGTCTAATTTCCCTCCATGAGCTTCCTCCAACTCATCTTAGCGGTTTAGTAACTCTCATGACACTTGCCTTCCTCTTCATGCTCCAATTCTTTCCCCAATTCGAATGGATGCCTCTAACTCCCAAATTCGACCTCTTGGTGGATATTTTTAGCCCTAACATGTCATATTTTTCATATGTCAGAAATCAGGTCTGAAGTTTTCATACTTCTCATAGAATCTTCCATCATTTGTTGTCATAGAGTGCATAGAGTCTCCTTCCAAGTGGCACACCTTGTCTTCTAGTCTCTTCCTCTTCCATGGGAGTTACCCTCCTTTACCAATTCGAATTCCTTGACTAATTATATGATAATTGACACCACATAACCATCCAATAATTTTAGATTACCCATGTGTTAGGATTTGTATGAATATGATGACAAGTGTGCGGGAAATCTAGTCACCCAAAGGCTCCACAAGCTTCCAAGTGTCTTCATGAATCCATGCCACATTATTTTCTTAGAATTTATCATTTATGTGACCCATTTAAATGTGAATATGATAAAATAAATACCTTTTGGGTCCCATATCACCTTATTACAAAATTTATGTCTCCATCTCAACATAGGGAACTAGTAGGTTGGTGAAGCATTATTTGCAAGTAGCCTTATTTGGAAATTATTTAATTGGGGACATGACATAGTCCGGGTATCTATTCTGGAAATAAATCCATAAAATTACTTAATATTGGGTGGTCTTTTACCTGTTTTTGAACTTCATTAAAGAGAAACACCGCATACAATTTACAACCCTTTCTCATACACCTTTTTAATTGCATGGTAGCGATTTGCCTTAAGGAGATAGGTTTATTGAAACCTTCTACCTTCCTAACAATTTGATCCTCAGCCACATAAGTAAATGTTTTATCAAAACAATTCAATATTACTTTGTACTTTTCTAGCCAATCCATTCCAATAATCATATCATATGACCCTAAAAGAAAAACATTCGTATTAATCCTAGTCACATGATCAATTATTGTAACTTCCCAATCAACAATAAACTCAGTTACCTTTCTCCTTGCTCTAGTGGCCAGTTGGATTGAAAGGTTTTTGCATGACTTGCCTTGGAGAGCTGGTAGTCCTCCATCACCTTGGGAGTGATGTAACTTAAGGTATCCCTTGGATCAATTAGTATATAAATACTTCGGCTAGAGATAGTACCTTCAATATCCACAATTGCAGATTGATAGTCTGCTTGTTGATTCTCCAGGGCTGCATTAATCTGGTGGTAACTTTTCCCAACTTCCCCAACAATGGAAGCTTCTTGTAGGTTTTGAATAGCCTCAATAGTTTGGTTGAGGCGTGGGAATTTCCTTCGCAATTGGGGCTCTCCACATTCCCAACACTTTAGGGGTTCTTTACGGGCTCCAACAGTACCCTTAGGTCTAAGGTTCACAGATTTATAGTTCTTTTGTGGAAGTTGTTCATTTTTTATGTAGGAATTTCCTTGAGGATTCCTTGGCATGTTCTTGAAGGGTGGGGGATGGAAGCCCTTAATCCATTGGTTGAAATTTTCCCGTTCCTTACCCTTCCAAACCTTGTAGAGGTAATTCCTCTGTTTTTATTGTTCAAAACAAAACCTTGCCTTTCTTAAGGCTTCATCCAAGGTTTCGGGATTGTTGAATTCAATCCAGTCCTTATAAGACTATGACAAACAACTCAAGAACCTATGCACCTTCACTTTTTCCTCTTTAATATATGGCACGAACCGAAGTAGATCAAGAAATTTGCTAATGAGGTCCTCTATATTCATTTGGACGAGTTTCAATTCAAAGAATTCTTTGTTCTTTCTCTCATAGTAGCTCTCTGAAAAATATTTATTTTTGAAGAACTTCTTGAACTCCGACCATTCCAGGTTCTTCTCTTTTATTCACTGGAAAACATTCAGATCCTGCCATCAAATGCTGGTCTTTCCCTTGAGGTTGTATATGGCCATTCTCACCTTCATGTTTCTAGAGTAATTATAAATTTGAAAGTAATTCTTTATGTCCAGCAGCCAAGCCTCTTCTTCTTATCCGGTCTTGGATTCCCCGTCAAAGCTGGTTGGCTTTATCCTTTTAAACTCTCCTTCCAAGAGATCGATTTTTCTTTTACCGACCCACTTGGCTCGATTTGTATATTTTTTAGTTCCGTTGGAGGAACTATCTTTCCTTTCAGCACTTTCTGGAACTTTCGGGTCTCTCCCAATATCTGTTTAGGGTTTTTCCCCATTATTCTTCTCTTTCATAATTTGCAACAGTGTCTCAGTAATCTCCTGCTACTTTTTGTGAGCCTTCTTTAGCTTCTCATTATCCGTTTGAAGCTCTTTATTTCTACAATCAAGTTCCTCACTATTTCCAGAACGTGACTGAATCCATAGTGTTCCTGCTCTGGTTGCAATGAGCGTGGTGCTGGTGCACCTTCTTTAGGTCGATCCACATCCTCACTTTGTGAGGCCATTGTTGTATCCTATTGCAGAACAATTTTTCATGTGCACAAAACAATCCAACACAAATTGTTATGATTCATAATTCAACAGAACTAGATGTTACCAAAAGGCGACAGGGTTGAAACATGTAGCTCTAATATGATATGTAACATACCCATAAAATCCTGCTAAAATGCATATAAAAAAAAAGATTTGACATAAAACATGGGCCATGAATCTTCCTATAACATAATACATTCATTCTTAAGCTTAATTTTTTCTGCAACAACCCTTCTACAAATAAAAATCCCTTCCGCAATTAAAAGGTCCCTTCCGCGGTTAAAAGGTCCCTTCCACAAACCAACATTCCCTTCCGCAATCCCACTTCTGCAATGCAGATTGCGGGTTGCATAAATTTTGACTTTTTTATAGTTTTCTTCTTCTGCTTTCCGCTTTCCGCATTGGGGATTGCAGATTGTGAAAACCCTTATATCTTAATAATTTCTTTTATGTTTTCCACATTTTGTAATGTAGATTGCAGAAAACCTTTATATTTTAACAATTTTTCCTTTCCGCTTTCCACATTCCACAATGCGTATTGCGGATTGCGAAAAACTTTATATTTTAAGTTTTACCTTCCGCTTTCCGCTTTCCGTAATGCGGATTATAGATTGTAGAAACCTGCTTATTTCTTTATAATTTTCATCCGCCTTCCGCTTTCCGTAATGCGGATTGTGGATTGCAGAAACCCACCTATTTCTTTATAATTTTCGTCTTCCTTTCGCTTTCCGCAATGCGGATTTCAAATTGCGGAAAACCCTTAACTTCCTTACATTTAAACTTCTTCCTTCCGTTTTTTGCAATGCGGATTGCGGATTGCAGAAACACATAAATAATTTACATTTTTTTCTTCCACTTTCCACTTTCTACAATGCGTATTGTGGATTGCGGAAGTCCTTATATTCATTATATTTTTAACCATGTTTCCGCTTTTGCAATGCAGACTGGGGAAATTCCCCAATTCCTTATAACTTTTACTCTGTTTTTGCTTTCCGCAATGTGGATTGCGGATTGCGAAAACACCCCATTTCCTTATAAACTTTACTCTATTTCTCACTCCCGCAATGCAGGTTGTGGATTGCAGAAACACTTGAATTATGTATAAATTTTTAGGCTTCCATAGGCCTTTTGTCCCCAGGTTTTTCACCTACCTTCTGTGTGTTTTTCTTGGCAAGACTAAGGACTTGCCAACCCTCGATGGACTCACGTATTTAAGTTGATTGAGTTATTTAGAAAAGATCAGGCTTAGGTATTTTGGTAGTGTACAGTGGCCAGTTCCTAAGAACTTCATCAGCTAAGATCTCCTTCACATTTTTACCCTCCCTTAGGAATTTAAGGTATTATACAGGAGCTTCACTAAATAGGAAGGGGGCTAAACCTAGGAGAGAACCTTGGCTTCCCTACGGGTCCCTTAGACTGGCATTAACAAGGAATCATACAACGTCCTAGTAACTCTTTATAGAAACAATATTACACTATTTGAGCAACTGATATCACCAAATGCAAGTCACAGTCATTCAAAACAGAGTATGAGTATACACCATCTCATAGGAAACATTTTCATCAATAAAACTAAAAATGGTATTTATCATTTAAGAATCATTGAAACACACATTTACACATATGCAAATATACCTTGAGCTCAATAGATTTGTAGAAACATAAACCCAGTAATGAAACATGTTTGTACAGGCGATCCACAATGAAAAGGGAACAACCACGTTCCACCCAACCATATATTAGGCGCATATATGCTTTGTCCTCAATCACCTCGAGCTAAAGTATGTGTGCTAAGAGTGCTCATGCAACAAGTATTTCTATCAACTCTTGCCTAACACATAGTGCTCACATCACAAGAGTTCATTCTTTCCCAACATACTCATCAGCGTCCGGCGTCCTCGCATATGCTTTATTATAGTTTGGTTGCCTAGGTCTTACTTTGCAGCTACGGTCCATTCCCCAAGGAATCCCTATCAACCACTACACCCTGACTTCTCCAGGGTCTATCCGATCTTATTTCGTAGCTACGGTCCATTCTCCATTGAATCCCCGTTGACCACTGGGCTCTGATTTCTCCAGGATCTGACTGGTGCCATTAAGGCATTCTGACGCTTGGTGTACTTCCCTGAGGTTTACTTCTCCACATCTCCCCCTCTTGCACACATATTCTCCTCTTTTAACGTGGCTTGTCCCTTTCATTCTAAATTTCATTGAAGGAAAAATTTAGCGGTTACAACTGTCCTCCACGGACCATTTGGATGGATTCTACAATCAGCCAAACTCATCAAAAAATACAATTGAGATTTAATATTGCATATAATGTGTATAGATCAGGGGATATTGCAAAAAATCCCTTAACGCATAAGAGAGCCAGAGCAAGAAATGCATTGAGAGAAGGAACTGTCGAAATTTTGTATGCCTAAGCAAACTTGATAAATTGTTGTTTCCAACACGCTGGAAAGAAACTCAATCTATAATTCCCCTACCAATCACAAGGAAATGGAAACATTCCAAACCAAAATCCATGAAATAAACTTACAAAGGAGTTGCAAATTCACTATAAGGAGGCATGATTGCCATCATACCACCATCCACCTTGTTCCAAGCGTGAAGGGCTAGGAGAATTGAAGCCAGCTAGGTCTTCAAAATCTAAGGCATATTAATTCGCATGGTGAGCGGTTCGAACACTTCCCAAGTGGCGACTAGGAGGGAGCTCTGAGCTCACACTAAAACACGCCAGGCAATTTGATAAGAAACCTGCATCCAGGGTATAAAATGTATTAAATATAAACTTGTTCACTTATTACTTTTATTATTATCCAATAAGACCTCATTTACAAAATAACAAAAATTTACAAGAATTGAAAGATAACTCACTTGGAAAGAAATATTTTATTTTCTTATAATGAATCAAGGCAATAGTTGCATGTTTAATGTATGTTTTTTTTTAATATTTAAAATTATTTTTAAATAAAAAATATGAGTAAACACACACACACACACACACACACACACACACACACACACATATATATATAATGAAATATTTTATTTTATTTTCTTCGAAAGATAACTCACTTGGAAAGAAATATTTTATTTTCTTATAATGAATCAAGGCAATAGTTGCATGTTTAATGTATGTTTTTTTTTAATATTTAAAATTATTTTTAAATAAAAAATATGAGTAAACACACACACACACACACACACACACACACACACACACACACACACACACACACACACATATATATATATATTAAAATCGGTATATTAATATAAAGTGCTTTATATTCTGTCATGTTAATATTTACATGTTTATGTATCTTAAAAATTGTGAAGATGTGAATTTAAGTAAAGATGAATTCCTAACATATAAATTAAATAAATTAATTTCATGGACCTACATAAATTAAATATATTTAATTTTGAAATAACAATATAAATAGATTTAATATTAAACATGAGTAAATAAACAAGATTCAACTATTAGTGGGCACCAATAATGAGAAGGGTTCTCTTTAATCCCAAGAGATAAGAACTACAAAATATGCTTGTGGTCTAGAAAAAAGAACAAGTAATAGGACAAAGGCCCTTTCTCTTCTTCAAGGCTTGGTCCTTGCAAAACAAAGAGGGATTACTGAAGTGATGGTGCTTGGAGATTCATCAAGCATAACCAAAACTCTTCCAACACATTCCAAGCCCAAGGAACTTCATATTTTTTGGATTATCAACATAATAAATTCCCTCCTCTTATCTTTTCATGGATCTCAATTGTTTTACATATTAAGGCACTTGAACCATTTGGCTGATGCACAAGCCAATCACACACCTAAGTTATCGCAAGAATCTTTACATCTCATAGACGAAAATCCCCAATATGTTCCTATACCTTAATGCTCCACATGCCTAATGTTTATAGCAATGTGCTAGTAGACTCCCTTCATGGGGGATTCACCTTCTTGAGCAATATCTTATCACATTCGTTCATAAAGGGGGTTTTTAATTCTGAAAAAATAAGATCAATATATTGTAGGTATTGGGGGGTAGGGAATAGGGTATGGGGTGTTTATAGGTATTGGGGGTATAAAAAGAGGTTTCTGGTAAAAATAAGGAATATAATGTAAAAATATGGGATTTTTAATTGGAAACGTGTATTAGGAGGGGGGCTCAACAAAAGGACTTTTGTAAGCAATTATCAATATCTAGTGAAATTAGGGGTATTATTTAATATCCCATGAACGAAGGTGCTATGATATGGTTTCACTAAGTGAAGACCATGTGACTCCCTTTCTACCATGAGGAGCAGAGGATATAGACACGTGTCAAATCAAACCCATCATCAAGAAACATGGTGAATTAAATGGAAATTAAATCGACTAATGTGGAAATGGGGTGAGGTCAGGAAACGCTCGTATTCCCTCGACCCTCTTTTCCTTCCTTCATAGGTTGTAATGTGGAAATGGGGTGAGGTTAGGAAAAGTTCACATGCCCTCAACCCTCTTTTCCTTCCTTCATAGGTTGAGATGACATTGCTCGTTCATGTATTTGCATTAAAATCCTCCATGAGAGGTGAAATATCGGTCCTAACTTTTGTGCAAATGATGAGAGCACATAGGAAGAGTATGTTAAATTATGGAAATACCACCATTTTGCTTATGATTCAGGGGAGAAAAGATGGTATTAGATATTGGAATCCTAGAATTATTCATTGGATCGAAGGGCATGAGAGAGAGGAGGACTAGGAGAAGTAAGTTAGGAGAACCATTATGGAGGACATTGATAGCAATTCAGATTGTTGTCCATCTCATGGAGTGAAGCAGACTCCATATGAGATGCAGGTCATGCAACATAAACTGACGATCCTGAAGCATCATTTGAGAGTCATTGTGAGGGACCTTGAAGAACAAATCTGTTATCTTGAGAAATATGCAATTCAAGAGAGGAGGGAACATTGTGTCTAATTTCAGGAATCAACCTAGAAAATTGAGGCCTGACACAAGTATATTTAGGAATTGGAAAGGCAAATGGGACTCATTGAGTTCTAGATGGTTAGTGTTGCAATCAATACTCAGATGTCCAAGCAGGAATTGGGCATACCAAGCATGCATTTCAGAGAAGGATCCTTCTCCAACTTCCCATAATTAGTTATATGTATTTCAAATGTGATTTACTGTTATTAGAATTTTTGTAGTTGGTTTTCCTTCATGAATGTTATATCGATTCAAAAAGGAGCCAATTTTGTAATAGATAGTAGCAGGCTATTGAATTATGCAATAGTTTTTATGGAAATATTTGCTACAATTGCAATACTCTTAGTTGTAAACTTTTTTAGGTGGCTATGCCACACTTTTAATTGGAAATTCTTGTATTTTTTTGCACTATATTAAACTTGTTATCCTGACACTGAAGAAACTTAATTCTCACACCATCCCATCCTAGGCCAATATCATGAAAATGCACCTAAATTATTTAGAGGTAAGCAGGTTACGCAGAGTTATTTATTTAACATAAGAGATGACATTTTAAGAAATTTGGTTTTTAAATTTAAATTTTATTTATTTTTAGAATCTAACAATTTAAGGGATTTAAATTCCATAAAAAATCTTTAAATAAGTTTAAAATATAATATTTGAAAATTAAAAATTTTGAAATATATTTTTTATTTTTTAAATAATCCTTTTAATGTGATTTTTTTTAAACATTAAAAAACTTCGTAAAAAACTATTTATTGAAAAAAAAACAGTACACGTCAATGCAATTCGACTTTCCTCTAGCCCTTGGCAACATAATAAACATATGCATATGAGATTTACATTTTTAACTTTGTAAAATAAATAAATTAAATTGAACTAATAAAAATGCGTGATTGTTAATTTATAGTTGGAAAGAATTTGCCAAACACATGTGTTTTTAAAGCTTCTATTTTATTTATGTGTGAATTGAATTGTTTGCATTGGTTTGTGAGAGTCATCTAATATTATTAATACACGAGTCATGTTTAAAAATATTAAAATATTTTTAAAATGTTTAAATATATAATAAAATTAATATTAATTTTTATTAAAAAATTTAAATTTAAATTTAAATTTCAAATTTAAATCTCAAAAATCATTAATATAAATAAAAATCAATTAAATCATAAATACAAATATTAACAAGAGCCACAAGGTGACAATGTCCCCTATTACAATATTTGCATTTGGAGAGGAGAAAATTTGCATTTGGAAGAAAAAATTACGAGTTGCAATTGTAAAGTTGAGATATGCTATTATGAAACCCAAGCTATTGAGCTTTGATAAACAAAATTTTTAAATAATTATCCAATATTATTATTTATATAGCAAATATTGATCTCTTTTAACAAATGATATCCATAACACTATCCAATTTATTTCGCATAGTACAATTTAGTTACATCATACATTTTATTTTTACAATTTATATTAATTTTTTACTACAAAATTAACTTTTTAACTTGTGATTATTAAATATAAATTAAAAAACACAATTTTGAATAAAAAAACCCACTAAATTAAACTATGCAATGACCATTGTGACCCATTAACAACCCTAATCTATTATTATAATTTATTGATAATATTAAAAGTGCTTAGTAAGTTTAAGTTAGGATCTTAGTTATTTTTTTTTGGTTAATGTTGAGTTTTTCATTCATGAATGTGAAAAACCGGTGTTTAATATGCTTAAATTCAACAATGTTTGTCTAAGTATATATAACATTTATTACCAACAAAACATTTAAATATTGTTTGTGAATTATTCTGTCATTAATGAATATGAAAAAATTGAGTTTAGTATGTGTATCAAAAACTTGAGTTTAATAGGTTTCAAATTCAATCATGTATATCAATTTTTATAGTATGATTAAGTTTTATAGTATGATTCATGATTGGAATGTGATAACGATTAGCAAAATGTTGATGGACTATTTTATTGGTCAAATATAATTTATATTTCAAACTTTCTTTCAAACAATGAAAACATCCCTGTATAATATTCAAACAATATTTTTGACTAGTGGTAACTTTTCTTAATTCATTGATTGTTGTGGAAGATTTATCCTAAAGAAACACAACATTCAAATGTTTCAAATTTCAGTATACAATGTTGTCAGTGATTCTAAACAAAATTTTACCTACATTTAAAAATGAATTTATCTATTTATTACTTAATTTCTATTATTAAATCAAACATAAATCAACATTCCAAACTATTTGAAAAGAAAAGCTAATCCACTATGTTGGTTGCATGTTATTGGTAAGACTATAATGTAGTTGAAACTTAATTAAAAATGTTATTTTGTAAAACTAACAATTCACCATTACGACTCCGATGATTACCTTTGGACACCAAAACTCGAGGTAGAAGTCACCAAAACAAGCCAATAAAATAATTGATAAATAATTTATTTTAAATAAAATTTAATATAAAACAAAATTGCTATGTTAAACTTTAGCTTTTTGGAAAATATTGTTTCTATATATCAAATTAATAGAGATGAGCAATTTATATATATCCCTTCTATATGACATAATAAACTAAGAGATATATAATTTATTTTAAATGAAATTTAATATTAAAAATTACTATGCTAAACTTTAGGTTTTTTACAAATATTGTTTTTATAGATCAAATTAATAGAGATGAATGATTTATATATATCTCTTATCGAGACTTAATAAATCAATTATAAAAGAAATTAACAAATAGAAAAAAAATTGTATACAATAAAGAAAATTATGACTCTATATCAAAAATTTTAATTATATATAATAACCTCAAATATATCTTAAATATATTAAATGTTACAATATTTTAAAAGTAATTATATAAATAAACACATATAATTTATTAAATAGTAATTACAAATATTATAAAAATAATTATAGAAATAAATTAATAGTTAATTTGAAAATAGAAGAATTATTATTAAAAATACACAAATTTCATGATGATATAATGATGATAATTAATGTCTACTAAAATTAACTTTGGGGTATCAGACTTTAAGGAGAAAAAAATAATTGCAAAAACTTAAAAATAAGTTTTTCTAGCTTAATATAGTTTTGACAAGTTAGGAGGTTAGAAAAGTTTGTATTGCATTAAATACTATGAAACCAGGCTCATAACTCACATGGATGACAAATCATTTTCCCTTACAATGTTTTGGGAATTGACTAACAACTTATTTCTAATTAGAATTCATGATATTTCTCATCTTCCAAATTAAAATTATTTAGAAAATTTAGTTATACATATATCCAATCAAATTTATGTTTGTTTTGTTTTATTGATTTTAAGGTTTTATGTTCTTACAATATATGAAAAATATTTTAAAATTATAAATTTAAGTTGCAATTTTTAGCTTTATAGAATTTTGTAAATAATAATATTAGTTTAATCAAATTGTTTATGTGAATAAAAATGGTGGTGGTGGTGGTGGTGGTGGTGGTGGTGGTGGTGGTGGTCCCCTGAAACCAAACTTTGGTTTATTGAGCCTAAAGAAACGAATTATTTAGTTTGTTTTAGAATTGTATTTTTATGCTCAAAGACCTTGGAGAGAAGCGTCCCGAGCGCACTATAATTTTGACAAGTTAAAAGTTTAGGAAGGTTGATATTGCAAAAAAGATTATGAAACTGAGATCTAATATGGGTTTACGTAGGGTACTCTAAGAGGAAGTGATTTTCATCCTCAATGTTCATATTCTCACAGAGATGGCAGATCCTTTACACCCATGGTGTTTTAGGAATTGCCCAACGACCTCTTTCACTATGGAGCTCATTAGAGTTCGTTCTGATCTTGGCAAAATTAATTTTTTTCTTTGAACTAGTTAAAACATAGAGATACTTTTGATCTTCTAGAGTAGGGTTGATGACCTCCTTATAATATCTTAATTTTCTTTTAGCCTCTAAATATTTCTCACACCACATTTTCTCTTTAAACTTAGAAGTAACAATGATTTTTAATGTTATCAGTATTTTGCAATGCAACATTTTCGTCTATCTCCTAAAGGTTTAACCAGGGGCTTGTATCTGTATACCAACCTTGCTTGAGCCTTAGGTGGTTTTGGTTGGAATTTAAAGCTCGCTTAGGAAGTCTAAGGTCTCCCATGTTATTGATTTTGTGCTTGTATCAGAGGAGCCTAGTCATAGCTAGGTTCTCAATAGAGGAAACACCCACTTCTATAAGGAGAATAGGGTAGGGTGCATTGCTTTTAATTTTGAGGTTATACGTTATGGAACGTTTTTAGATTTACTCAATTTCTCTTCAGGATTCTCTAGAGATACTGCAACCCCAAACCTCACATCCAGATAAGATAAATAAAACAATTAATTAACAAATTATTTAAGATTTTATTTTAAAAATACAATTAATTAAAAAAATAATTCAATTTTATATAATATAATTATACAAATTAATAGATAGAAACAAAATATATATTTATGTTTTTTGGCAAGACTAAAATAAAAAACAATCCACCATATTACACTTTATATACATGAGTATATAAACTAATAATCATCATAACTATCACTCTAAACTATAAAAATTGGTTTATAGCTTTTTTTTTATCTAAAAATATATATAATATATAGAAGGTTTAATGAAAGTTTTTAAAATTTTTTTACATAATATTACTTAAAATAAGAAAAATAAAAATAAAATTTCTTAACGAAATAATTTCAAATACGTGAGATTTATAAATGCTAAAAAAAAATATAAATATAAATTAAAAAGTAAGCTTTTTTTAAAGTTTTATGGCCACTAATGGAAGCTATCTTTGTTTTATCATGAACTAGTGGGAGTTCCCATTTGATTTCCATGATGCTCAAGTGGTTTGGAGACTTGAGAAGGGCCCAAGGAGGAAGAGGTGTTAGGAACCGGGGTCTGGGAAGGGGGAGGAGGAGGATTATTTTCTTAAAAAGTCTCCTGTGAGCGAATAAAAACTTAGGCAAACATGTTCTTGACCGACGAGTAGAGTCTATATTTTATTTCTACTTCTAAGAGGGTGATTGGTGGAATTTCATTGTGCTTATTTAAGATTAAATATTATTTAACAAAATAATTTCAAAATGCTAAATTTTAAAAAAAAAGGGAGATTACTTTTGCTATTTGCTTCAAATGATTATATTATGGAGTAAGTTATCTACCCGACCATTTGCACCGGGGATCACTGACGCCGTCCAATGGATAGCTTACTCCGTTACCCTCTCACCCAGACTTACCTGAATTGATTTATGAAAATTTCCAGCTTTGTATGAGATTATATGGATAGCTCTATTCACTTGGAGAATTGACTCCCTCCGAATATTTTTCATTTCATTGGAGTCTCAGTAAATGATTGCATATGCAGATTCAAATATAACGAAATCACATATAAGTGTTTTCAGTTTCGTGGCGAACAACTTAGAGTCGTTGACAATGTACTGCATTTTGTGCTTATGCATAGTTTCTATTATGAATTGTTAATCAACCTACAGAGTTCTATTTGTACTGAAATTATTTGGACTTATTCAATTCTCCATGCAATTATTCCTCGCCATGTAGTTTCATTAAAATCTGCATATTTTCTATTTTTAATTGTTTATCAGCATACATTAGCATACAGTGTTCTATGCAATCATTCACTGAGACTCCAATGAAATGAAAAATATTCCGAAGGAGTCAATTCTCCAGCCTAATAGAGTTGTCCATATAATCTCAAACAAAGCTGGAAGTTTTGGTAAATCAAATCAAGTAAGTCTGTCTGAGAGGGTAACAGAGTAAGCTATCCATTAGACGACGTCAGTGGGTCCCTGTGCAAATAGTCCGGTAGATAGCTTACTCCATTATATTATTATAAAAAACCAAGCAATTTGTTTATGAGATTAAGATGTAAGTATGGAATTTATAAAATTGCAACCTAACGGTTAACGATGGAATGTGAATTTTCAACGCTATCAAGATTTTTTGGTTGTCAACAAAGCAAGCTAGCACAACCTTGATAGTAAGAAGTAGGTAGAAATAAACATATCTACAAAGCACATAAATTAATTATGAGTGCGTACTCATGAAACCGAGATGAATGAAACTTTCCATATTTTTTATATAATTGTTGTACATGATTCATATCCTCTCGCAGCTATTACACATTAATTTACTACAATTGTGTGTAGTAAGAGGCCCTTATTTTTCTTTTAAATAAACCAGTTCTGAGAATCGCATTTTTGCTTTATACTACATTGGAGAAACTAAAAATCCATGCATAAGGAAATTTTAAACACTAGAGTGCAATGTTTAATGATTGTCTCATCTTTGAGGGTTGAAAAAAGATTGATTACCAAATATAAATTATGTTGCAGGAGCTATTATGGAGTAAAAAAAGTTTCATTCAAAGTTGTCCTCTATAGATTTATAATTTTCTTAAGCCTCCTTTTGAGAAAGTCCATCCATAGTGAGATTGTGGGAGACTAATAAGCATGGAGTAACCTCTCATCCCAAAGATTTACCAATTCAAACAAACACCAACCATGGTAGAATTTCTAGAAATTATTGCAGGGAATCTTAGAAATCCATTGATTCAAAGTCTAGCAAGTTACATACAAGTAAGTTGTGCTTATATTCCTTATTATGGTGTAGGAAAACTATGTTGGAAATGTTACATGGAGGTGATATCAGAGCTTATACTAAAAAATTACAAGAAAACACCCAAAACAATGATGCCATCATAATGTGCCTCAAAGTGAAATTATAGGAAAACTACAACAACCGAACCTTCCTAGGGGTTAATTCAATTACGATAGACAAGCCTCCAACATGCCACATGAGTGCAATTCCAAATAGGAGATATCAAATTTTCATAGAAGTCACTCCGAACCTGAAAGTTCCATTACTTTCAAAACAAATGATGAATCTTCGTTGATAAAGTCGAAATACCTCTTGGATATAATTTCCATCCCCTCAGTATTTAGGAGTCTCAACCTTTTGTGAAGCTTCCTATCACACCCTTGGCTAGACAAGGCCTATGGAACCTCTCACACTCATGGTGGAGACTTAAGTTGGCAAGCAACAACCACGGAACCTTCAATGCATCTATTTGTCAGGTTGTGGTGGTAAGGCACATGGCGAGGGGGGAATAATTTTACACCATGTTGGGAACATGTGGATGACATCGACATGACACTCGAGATCATGGAAAAAGGATCTTAGGTTCATTAGTAAAGAGATAATAAGAGGGGCATTGGGAGAAGTTCCCAAGCCACGTTAGCGGAGGTGCCAATGGGTCATCGGGTATACCATAGGGAGAGCACCTAGTTTATTGAACTTTCCTTAATGATGCGCTCATTAGAAGGTGTCATCCAAGGGAAGGAACACCCAATGCCATTCTGAAAATAATCCCATAGAGTGTGGAATACAATGCATTAGGTCGTGTAGTGTGGAAAAGGACTCACGAACTTACATGATGGGAGAGCTACCAAAGAGTTGGCCCAATGTGTGGAAAGTTTACCCGATGGGATAAGTTATTGGAACATGTATTGACCAAGCAATCAAAAGGTCATGTGTAAAGGGGTGTTGGTAGGGATGAATCCTTTGGAGACCACCTAGATGCATATATATTAACCAACTGTGGCAATCCAAGAGAACGAAAGTCAAGCAAGTGGAGGAAGGAAAGTAAAGTGAAGCAAGATGAACCAACATAGAAACCTGGCACACACAAAGAGATAAGTCGATGCACAAGTAGCATGAATTGGAAGCTTAAACTGTGGAAAGTTTCCTAGGTGTTCAGTAAATTCTTAACAGGTGTCATAGGAGGAGAACCTTCGATTGCAACAAGGAGATACTGTCGACACTTTAGAGGATTGTTGTCAAGTATTATTGGGAGGTTGTTGCTAGGATACCTAGGAGATTTATTGTTGGATTGGCATATTGTGGGAGTGGCGATCATGTTTTTGGAACCCTTCTCTATTGTGCTATTGATTTGTATGTGTATATATATATATATATATATTGTTTGGGCATGTTGGATTATGGTGACACTAGTTAAAACTTGTGTCTATCTTCCGTGTATTGTTATCCTGTGGTTCTCCTTATACTGTGATAATATAACTAAGTAACAATGTATACACACGTAATATAAACGATGTAAGGAATAGTTCCATAGGCTTCCTCCATGCTAGTCATGGCACTATGATCTAGGAGGATATTGGTGGCCACCCACCTATTCCTCTTGGACCCCCACCACCATTTCTTTTAGTTTTCCAGTTTCCTTAATTGTAGCACAATTTACTATTTTTGGCAGTTTTCGCGTCCTAAACTTCTGGATCCGTTTTGAGGCCCTAAACGACATTTTTTTGGCATCGAATGGTCGGGCAAATATGAGTCCGTTTCAGACTCAATATTTGCTATTTATGGATGTAGTCCTTAAATAGATATTTCTAACGATGTATCATGCGTGTCAAACGGAGGTAGTATGCTAAAGTTACGACCCCGGGAAATTGATGTACCAAGTTACCCAACGGGGCCCACATTAAGGCGTTTAACCTCCTAGGGTTAGGTTTTTGGATGTGTAGGGTTTCCATTGTTTCTGAATAATATATAGGCCTTCGAGCCTCATTGTAATAGGGAATTCAGAGGCATGTAGTCACCACATCTCTTCTCAAAGATAAGCTACCAGCACTCTAGCTAGTTTATTTCCATTCTGTATGTAAACAAGTTTCAGTTATTGATTAATGAAATGAAGTGTTATTTCTACTGCATATTTGTTTCCATGGTTATTTGTGTATTCTGTTGCGTTCCTGCATAAATACGGATCACACTAGTAGTGAAATCTTGGCAATGCCACACTATTTAGGAGAAGGAACAAGACTTTGGACCTGGGTTAGGCACTCATCCCCATGACAGGTGGTATCAAAGCAAAGTTTGAAGGATACTTTGGTGACCTCTTCGCCACTATCACTTTTGTGATAGGTGGTATTAGAGAAAAAATGTTTCTGGAAGTAAAATTTTGGGAAAGGTGCGCCTGAGATGTAGCACATCGAGAGAGGTGCACCTAGGAATAAGTGCACCTATGACATAACATGTAGGTAGAGGTGTGTCTAAAACATAGTACACCTAGGAAACAAAGCACGTTTTTATAAATGTGCCTATCAATAAAAGTGCATATGGGACATAGAGCGCTTCAATAGAGGTTTTCCTGGCACATAACATGCTTTGATAGAAGTGTGCTTGGGATAGTACGCATGAACAGAGGTGTACCCATAAGAGTGATTATAAGGTAGATGTATCTTCAGAGTAAGGGTGTAGTACAATGGTGAGATTATTGGGGTTTATGAAGGCTTGCTGAAGTGAATGAGTCCTTGATGTGTGAATATGTTCAAACACACCTTGGGTTGTGACATAAAGAGAAAGGAAAGTAAGATTCATGGGAATACAAGATGGAAGTTGTGACCAAGACCTTGGAATAATAGGGTTGCAAGATCCAATAGTTATTTCATGAACACGCAACCAAGTTTGAATAAAAAATCTTATGGAAGGAAGCTTGGGTTCAAAAGTTGCAATCGATGGAAAACCAGGTAAAGGCTTGGAGATGCCTAGATTAGGGTTGATTAGTGTAGTGAATGATGCCCAAAAGAATATAACACCGCAATTGAAACCATCCATGAAGGGAGATAATACTATTGGTTGTTTTATTTGTGATGGGAACCACTTTGCAATTGTTTGTCCATTAAAGGTAAAGTAAAAAGTGTTCTTGGAAGAAGGCCAAGGGAAACCAACTGGTGTAAAGTTGGCATCCATGGGAGAATACCAATTGTAGGGAACTTCAAGGGAAACATTAGAAGCAGGTTTGGGAAAGCATATAGAAGTTCAAGGCACAGGATGAAGAACAACATGGACTTTGCTTTGTGAACATGATGATAAGTGCGTTGAAGGTTGCAACATTAGTTGGTACCATATATACCCACATTTACATGGGTAAAATAACTACAACAACACTTCACGGTAAGTCTAAGGATAACAAGTATACGATCAAGGTGGCGAACTTAGTGATGAAGTTGGTAGCAAGTGTGGTTCATGCAACATTGTTGAAGGTTGGATATTGGTATGGTATATTAGAATTGACAGTGGCTCCATTATATGACCATGCAACCATATTGGGGGAAGACTTCCTCAAGATAGCCAAGGCTATACTAGTTCCTTACAAGAACAGTTTGGCATTCTTGGATGAAACCAAGGCTTGGAACTTTTCAACGATGATGATAAAAAATATGGGGTGCATACCTAGGATGTCATCCATGTAGTTGGTTGAGACAACCAAGGCACTTTCAAAAATTCCTTACACCATCACACATCAATTGAAAGTGGTGGATTAAGGTAGGAAAACCTTGGGTGTAGTAGACAACATAATTCACTTGGAGAATAGGTTGAAATCATTAGATATTTGGGTAGAATCAGGTTTGAAGAGAACTGAATAGTTGTGCACTTCTATTTACCAAATGAATCATGTTGAGGACAAGGAAAAGCTTGTACCAACATAAGCAACAAAGGTTGGGGAAGAATGCTCTCCCAAAGGAGAAACCATTTACTCCAATGAGAGCATCAAAGGGGAAGTAGTCAAAGAAGTGAGTTGTCTTGAACTAGAAGGTGAAAAAATAATTGAGGTGGAGGAGTGGGATGAGGCACTTACTTGATGGTGTGTGAAATTGGGAGAGGATTTTATGGAAACTAAAAAGTAAACTGAGGTGACTAACATACCTTTGATGAATACAATGTCGAACCAAGAGAAGACAGGAGTATAAGAATTCCTAGAGCATGATGTTGGAAACATTGTATACTTTTATATTCTAGCCATCAGAATCCTTGAATCTTAAATGACACCCAAACATATAAGGAAAGTGGGTTGCAGATCAGTAAAGACAGAGGAAGTACTAAAGTACTTGGGAATGAAGTCACTCACTTAAGTAGAGTCTCGCTTAGGAAATGGTGATCCAATTGAAGGAAATACTATGGAGGAAGAGACCACCTTGGGCACACTTCAACATTGCGATGACCAACAAGATAAGAATGATGTCTTGATGGAATTACAACACCTGGAAAAGGTTGCTGGAAGGACTCGACCACCTTTTGAAGGAGTGAGCAAGTCGACAAGGTGACAAGGAAAGAAGAGAAAAGTAGAGGCTAAGAGTTCGGAGGAATTCTCAATCAAGAATGAGTATTGCAGTGATGATGAAGACGAAGACTCATGGAGTCCTAAACAACTAGCTTGGGAGTATACAAAAGTATGTAAGTGGGTATATGGGGAATATCACCAAGTTCCACTTGAGATGTTGGTAACACTTACAAACCATGATTTAGATGGAATTGAGCAGCATGCAAAAGGTATGTGAGAATACAACTAGGAGACTTGAGGGAAGTAGCTTTGGAATCCATTTGCTACCTTACCCAAAATGATGGTGAGTGGGGTTGGCTCATTGCCTTTGGTGCAGGGAGTGAGGTCATGGTAACCTACTGAAGGTGCCTTATAAATTTTATCTCAGAATATGTGGAAGGCATGAGAAGGGACCATGAGGTGGCCCCTTGGATAATTTTTGAAGTGTAGAAGGGAATTCAAATGCAATAGGGCAGAGGCAGTGAGCTTTCCTTGGTTCAGAAGACTTTCATAAGATGACCGAAGTGTGGATGGAAAAAGAAACTTTGCACATGAGGAAGTTCATTCTCATGGAGTTGAGCATGACTATTGGATTAACTACACAACTAGTTCATCACATGAGGGTGTACATCGAATAGAGGCATGACAGGGTTGGAAAAGTACTAAAGCAACAATACATTGGATAAGTGCAACAAAGAAGTACAATGGATAAGTGCGAAAACTAAAAAACTTCTTAGGAAGACTTAGTTGTAGTAGTAGATGGAAATGGAAACAATGGCAGAGTGCTTCAAGGGGAAGAGATGTTCTTCAAGAAGTTTTCAAGGGTGACATCAAATTGAAGTGGGGAAGGATGTCACACTCTTGGCTAGAGAAGGCCTTGAGAACATTTATCACCCATGGTGGAGACTTCGGTTGGAGGGTAGTGACCATGGAACATGAAGGCCAATGGGTCTACTTCTTGGGGCATGGTCATCAGGCACCTCGATGAACGAAAAAATGGTTGTACACCACATTATCAACATGTGGAATCCATTAACACGACACTTAAGGATCGCACACAAGGGGCTTAAGCGCATTTGTAAAACAATTAGTAAGAGGGGCATCGAGAGAAACTCCCAAGTCACATAGGAAAAGATACAGATGGGTCATTTTATAGATCATCGGGATAGTTCCTAGTTTCTTGGGGTTCCCCTAATGGCACACTTGATATAAGGTGTTGGCCAAGGGAAGGCATACCCAAAAACATGCCGACAAGAATCCCATAGCATGTGGAAGACAACGTACCGATTTTTGGAGTGTGGAAAAAGACTTATTGACTTACCCAATGGTAGAGCTACAAAAGAGTCAACCTAACATGTGGAAAGTTTACCTGACGAGAAAAAAGATTGAAATGTGAATCGATGTGATGAAAAAAAGGCTACGTGTAAAGGGGTGTTGGAAAAGATGTTTGCGAAAACTAAAAAAACTTCTTAGGAAGCATTAGTTGTAGTAGTAGATGTAAATGGAAAAAATGGTAGATTTCTTCAAGGGCAAGAGATGTTCTTCAAGAAGTTGTATAGGGTGACATCAAATTGGATTGGGGGAGGATGTCACACCCTTGGCTAGAGAAGGCCCCGAGAACGTTTATCACCCATGGTGGAGACTTCGGTTGGTGGGTAGTGACCATGGAACATGAAGGCCAATGGGTCTACTTCTCGGGGCATGGTCATCAGGCACCCCAATGAACAAAAAAATGGTTGTACACCACATTATCAACATGTGGAATCCATTGACACAACACTTAGGATTGCACACAAAGGGGTTTAAGCGCATTTGTAAAACAATTAGTAAGAGGGGAATCGAGAGAAACTACCAAGTCGCATAGGAAAATCTACTGATGGTTCATTTTATAGATCATTGAGATAGTGACTAGTTTCTTGGGTTTCCCCTAATGGCACACTTGTTATAAGGTGTCGGCCAAGTGAAGGCATACCCGACAACATGCCGACAAGAATCCCATAGCATGTGGAAGACAACGTACCTATTTTTAGAGTGTGGCAAAGGACTTGTTGAATTACTCAATGGTATAGCTACAGAAGAGTCAACCTCACAAGTGGAAAGTTTACCCAATGAGAAAAAATATTGAAATGTGAATCGATGTGATGAAAAAAAAGCTACGTGTAAAGGGGTGTTGGAAAGGATGTGTGCGACAACTAAAAAAACTTCTTAGGAAGGCTTAGTTGTAGTAGTAGATGGAAATGGAAACAATGGCAGAGTGCTTCAAGGGAAAGATATGTTCTTCAAGAAGTTGTCGAGGGTGACATCAAATTGGAGTGGGGAGGATGTCACACCCTTGGATAGAGAAGGAATCGGGAACATTTATCACCCATGTTGGATACTTTGGTTGGCAGGTAGTGACCATGGAACATGAAGGAAAATGGGTCTACTTCTTGGCGCATGGTCATCAGGCACCCCAATGAATGAAAAAATGGTTGTACACCACATTATCAACATGTGGAATCCATTGACATGACACTTAGGATTGCACACAAAGGGGTTTAAACACATTTGTAAAACAATTAGTTAGAGGAGCATCGAGAGAAACTCCCAAGTCACATAGGAAAAGCTACTGATGGGTCATTTTATAGATCATCGGGATAGTGCCTAGTTTCTTGGGGTTCCCCTAATGGTACACTTGTTATAAGGTGTCGGCCAAGGGAAGGCATACTCGACAACATGCCGACAAGAATCCCATAGCATGTGGAATACAACGTATTGATTTTTGGAGTGTGGCAAAAGACTTGTTGACTTACCCAATGGTAGAGCTACAGAAGAGTCAGCCTCACATGTGGAAATTTTACTTGACGAGAAAAATTATTCAAATGTGAATCGATATGATGAAAAAAAGGCTACGTGTAAAGGGGTGTTGGAAAGGATGTGTCCCTTGGATACCACCCAGATGCATATATATAAACCATTGAGTGTGGAAATCTAAGAGAAGACAACTCAAGAAAGTAGGAGCAAGCAAGTGAAGTGAAGCAAGACGTATTAGAGAAACAACATGGTGCAAAAAGAGAGACAATTTGAGCCATAATCGACATGACTTGAAAGGTTGAATTGTGGAAATTTTTCTAGTTGTTCGATAGAGTCTCAATAAGCATCGCAGGAGGCAGACCTATAGTTGTGACAAGGATATAGTGTCTATGCTTTGAAGGATTGTTGTTGCTTACCCTTGGGAGTTTTTTGTCGGGATACTTGGGAGGATCAATGTCGGGTTGGCATACTATATGAGTGGTTGCTATGTTTGTGGCACCCTTGTTGTAACAATTCATTTGTACATTCTTATATATATGTTGGTTATGATCACTCGATTATAGTGGTGCACATTAAGAATTGTGTCTATCTCTTATGTATTTCTATATTGGGGTTCCTCTTATATTGTGGAAATATAACTAAGTAAAAATGTCTACACGCATAAGATAAATGAATTAAGGCATAGTATTCCAAGATTCCTCTACCCTAATCATGCCACTAGTATCTAAGTCTGGGTAGTACCGCACAGTCTAGTAGAAGGAACAAGGCTTTGGACTTGGTTCAGAGTCTTAGCTTATGAAAGGAAAGCTACAACAACCAACCATACCTGGGGGTTAATTTAAGAAGTTCCATGATAAACAAGCCTCCAACATGCCACATGAGCGCAATTCCAAACATGAGATATCAATTTTTCACAAAATTCACCTCAAACATAATAGTTCCATTGCTTTCAAAACGAGTGATGAATCTTCATCATTAAAGTCAAAATACCTCTTGGTTATACTACATATCCCCTTGTATTTAGGAGTTTCAACGTTTTGTGAATATTCCCATATTTATGTTGATCCATCACCTTCCACCATCTTAACCACTTCAAAAATATTCAATCAATGAGCAGGGTTAAATTAAGTGCATAACAATCGACCTACACCATTTTTTCAAGTTCAACTCTGTCATAATTTGGTTCAATATCCTTGTCTATCATGATGTCAAGCTTATTCCCCTGATGTAGTTTTTTAGCTTGCTATACAAGTAGCTCAAGAAAACCACACAATTCGAGAGTTTATTCTTCATTTATAAGTCATTTTACTTGGTATTCATCATAGCATTCAAAACTCATTTGTACATACAAAATTAAGCATCACTCCTTTCTGGTTTGCTTCTGAACCAAAATCCAAGTCCTTTTGTCCAGATATGAGTTCCAACAATAATATGCCAAGACCAAATACATCAATCTTGTTAGAGGACTGGCCCGTTGATAGGTACTCAGGGACAGTGTACTCAACAATACCCTTAATAGTTGTAGTCACATGTAAATAATGTGGTCCAGAAGCTTTGCTAATCCATCTCACAATGCAGTGATTGAGTTATCACTAGAACAATAACCATGCTCCAACTATAGTTATTCATAGAATTGATATCTAAATTCTCATTATATTGTATGGATCAAGTAATCCCAACGTAATACTCATCATAACAACAACTCCAACAAATCTCACAATAATACATTTTGAGAAAACATAGACATCAAATCCCATTAGAGAAAACTCCAGAAATCCCTTATGGATATACATCCAATGTGTTATACCTACCTTTTGAGTTTAAACCATTTGGGGAGAGTTTAATACAATGGTTCAAAGTATTTATTAATTGAATGACATACTTGATAAGACAACAACATCAACTATCAATGACATTTTAATTATAAAACATGAAGTATATTTTTTATAAAGTATAAACTAAGCTTATATTATTAAGTATATTTTTTATAAAGTATAAACTAAGCTTATATTATTAATATTTTTTTATTTTGACATAAACAAATGCTGTAAATGATGGATATTAGTCTTTTCAATATACTTAAGCCAATCACAGATTGAATTGAAAAAAAAGTATTTTTTTGTTGGTGTATTTGTAACTTCATAATGTATTCATCCGTATATATTATGTATTGTACCCCGATGTTTATTCCGAGATGTGTCTGTAATGTATTTGGGTCATGTCATGCCCCGATGTTCCTATCGGGAGATTCAATAATGTAAACAAGTCATGTCAAGTCATTGTGGGTAATCCTCCTATTGATCAAGGGTTAAAGTCCCCGCAGTTTCGGGGCCCTAAGGTTATTAGACTCTCCTAGTGAAGTCGGCCCTAGTGAGTTATTCTCAAGTCGGGAATTAGTATAAATAGAAAGTGAGTCTCTCTATTTATCACACACTCACTCACACTCAGTTGTAGTGCATAGCCTGAGGAAGAAGAAGCTGTTGGGGCTAGAAAGAAAGAGGCTACTGTTGTCAGGAGATCATCTTATTGTTTTGGGGTTTTACTTTTGGTGTTGATTCTATCTCTGAGGAAGTTCTGGGGTTTTCTCCATTTATGGTTTCCCTAAGGAAAAACATTGTGTTCATTGTCTCTTGTGTTTGATTGTTGTGCTTGTTATTCTCTCAGTTAAAGATCCTAATATAATGCTAGCTTGAATGATAAAAATCTAACATGGTATCATAGCTAACCAGAGAAGAAGACACTGTGTAGCTATGGGAACTAGGGCTTCCTACTTTTTGGATCTCTATCCACATATTTTAAGAAAAAGAAGGTTGGGCTGACACTCCTGCCTAGGGTGAATCTTTCTGTCGAAGAAGAATCTGATTCTGAGCATTTTTAGTTTTTGACCTAACACTACTGTCGAAAATTAGGGATTTCCACAGAAGTGGAATTTTTGAGTGAGTAGAGGCCTGGATTGATCTCCTCCTCAAAATTGAATTTTAGAGATCAAGATCAAAGCATTTGGTTGGACAGAACTCCGGGAAAGTCAAACCCTAATCTGCTTCTGAACCAACACTGCAGAAATTCATCTCCAAATCCAGATCCGACATATTGACTTGGTAAGATCTAAATCTTTTGTATTTCCATTTGAGGTTCTTAGTTAACATGTCTCATAATACCAAGCTTGATGAAAATATTTAGGGAGATGATAATTTTTGAGCCTAGAAGTATAGGATCTCCCTGGTCCTGGAAGAAAATGAGTTGGACTCCTATATCAATGAGGAGGTTCCAGTTCTAGAGGGAGATGAGGCTAAGGCCTTACACAAAAAGAAGTTGGTCATGGCTAAGAGGATTATTGTTGATTCAATCAAGGATCACCTCATACCATAGGTGTCCTCCCTAAAGACACCTAAAGCTATGTTCGATTCCCTGAACAAGCTGTTTGAAGGAAAGAACATAAATAAGAAGATGACCCTGAGGAACCAATTGAAGAATGTGAAGATCCAAAATGCGAAGACCATACAATCTTACTTTACAAGGGTCTCTCAGATCAAGGAACAGCTGGAAGAAGTAGATGAAGAAATGGAGATTGTAGAGATTGTAATGACCACCTTGAATGGTCTCCCTAGATCATGGGACTCCTTTATTCAAGGAATCTGTTCCAGAAAGAAGCTAGTCAAGTTCAGTAGACTATGGGAAGAATGCTCTCAAGAAGAAGCTCAAATATCAGCTCGAGAAGAAAAGATGGGAAGTGAAGATCAATCTCTCACAGTACACTCCAAGAAAACCAGAAGAAGTTCTCATCACCCCAAAGGTAAGCACTTTCACAAAGATAACACTAGAAAATATTTGTCTAGAATCAGATGTTATACATGTGACGAGAAAGGACACTATGTTAGAGAATGTCCTAGAAACAAAAATGTCTCTCACAAGAAGAAGAGAAACAAGAGAAGACATCATGCTCATGCTGCAGAGGATGATGAACCTTCCACAAAGAGAATCAGACATGAAAGTGATGATTCCTCAAGTGATGAAGAATATGTTTTGATTTCCGCTCTCATGGGAAACATTACACATGGAATCAATGATTGGCTTATAGATAGCGAAGCTTCCAAACATATGATAGTATTCAAATAATCCTTTGTGAAACTATCAGAACATGAATCACCACACAAGGTGAAACTTGGAGATGACTACCAGTATCCAATAAAAGGTAGTGGGGAATCCTCCTATAAGCTAGACTCTGGAAAGTCTATGACAATGAAGGATGTATTGTTTGTACCAGGACTAAAGAAGAACCTCCTCTCCATATCTGCATTAGATGCAAAAGGCATTAGGGTTGCATTTATAGATGGCCAAGTTATCATGTGGCCAAAGGGAAAGACTACTAATGATGTAGTAGTGATTGGGGAACAAGAGGGAGGTCTATACAAATTGAAGGGCCATCCAAAACAAGCCTTGGTCCATGACACAGTAGAGCCAAATGAACTTTGGCATAGAAGGCTTGCACATGTGCATTACAGAGCACTACCACTTGCAATAAAAGTTGTTGAAGGTCTTTTAGAAATTCAAGCAAAACATGATGGATTCTACAAAGGATGCGCAAAAGGAAAGAACACAAAGAAGACATTTCCAAGTAGTGAGAGAAAGGAAAAAGGAATCTTGGAAATCATCCACTCCGATGTTTGCGGTCCAATGTCATCAAGTTCATTAAGCGGGTATGTATACTATGTTTCTTTTATTGATGATTTTTCTAGCTGGAAGACATGGATATACTTCATGAAGAACAAAGATGAAGTATTCAACAAATTCAAGGAATTCAAAGCCTTGATTGAGAAACACACTGAAAAGAAGATCAAGACCTTTCGATCAGATAATGGCAGAGAATTCACATCAAATGAATTCAAAGAGTTATGCAAAGATTCAGGAATTAAGAGGGAGTTAACTACTCCATATAATCCACAACAAAATGGGGTTGCAGAAAGGAAAAATAGAACGATCATGGAAGCTGCAAGGGCTATGCTTCATGATCAAGATCTCCCCATGCATCTATGGGCAAAAGCTGCCAGAACAACGGTGTATGTATAGAACCGTACTCCACACAGAGTACTCAAGAACAAGACACTTGAAGAATTATTTTTTAGCATGAAACCAGAAGTCATCCATCTTAGAATATTCAGCTATCCAGTGTACATACACATTCTGAAAGAAAAGAGGACAAAGTTAGATCCTTCAGGAAAGAAGGGTATATTTGTGGTATACTCTGAAAGCTCGAAGGCTTACAGAATATACTTCCCAGGATTCAAGAAGATCGACATCAACAGGGATGTAACATTTGATGAAGACTCAGCCTACAACAAATCCAAAAAGAAACCTGCTGAAGAACCTGAAGAAACTAAAGTACCCAGAATTCATGACACAACCATGAACAAAGAAATTCAAGAAGAAGATCGTGAATTAGAAGAACCTCAAGAACCTGTAGATCCACCTCAGGAGAAGAATCCTCACAAGAGGAAACCTACTTGGGTACGAGAAGCTATCCAAGGTGCAAAAATATATGGGGCGTTAGAAGAAAATCACAGAGAAAGAAAAAGAACCAGGTCCTACTCTGGTTATGTAGCCTTATTATGTGACTTCATCGATAAAGAACCTTCCAACTATGAAGAAGCAACAAAAAGGAAAGAATGGAAGGATGCTATGATCAAAGAGTATCAATCGATCATGAAGAATGATGTTTTGGATGTTGTCTCGAGACCGAAAGGGAAGTCTATTGTAACTTCCAAAGGGATCTACAAGATAAATCATGCTGCAGATGGTAGCATAGAGAAATATAAATCAAGATTTGTGGCTCGTGGCTTCTCCCAGAAAGAAGGAATAGATTATGAAGAAACTTTTGCACCTATAGCCAGATACACTTCCATCAGACCAATACTTTCTCTGGCTGCAGTGATGAAATGGAAGATACACCAGATGGATGTCAAGACTACTTTCTTGAATGGTGTAGTAGAAGAGGAAGTGTATGTGGATCAGCCACTCGGTTTTGAGACACATGACAGGGAGTCTCATGTGTGTAAATTGAAGAAATCCCTGTACAGTTTGAAACAAGCACCCAAGACATGGTACGACAGAATTGACAGCTTTCTATCCAGTTTGGGCTTTACCAAGAGTAAGGCAGATTCCAACCTTTACTACAAGGTTGAAGATGGTAACCCATTGATACTCCTATTGTATGTAGATGATCTGTTTGTAACAGGTATGGATGGGTTGATTTTTGATACGAAGAGGAAGCTTGTTGCCGAGTTCGAAATGAAGGACTTGGGTATGATGCACTATTTTTCTAAGCATGGAGGTGTGGAAGAATGCAGATGGAATTTCCCTAGGACAAGGGAAATATCGGGTAGAGATCCTGAAGAGATTCAGGATGATGGAATGCAAGGCCATGACCACACCTATGGCATCGAACTTGAAGCTATTGAGCGATGCTTCATCAGAGTCAGTTGATTCTACGATGTATCGTCAGATGATTGGGTCCCTAATGTACCTGGCGAACAAGAGACCAGATATTTGCTTTGCTGTGAACACCTTGAGCCAATTCCTGGCAGATCTGAGACATGTTCACTTGATTGCTGCAAAGCATATTCTGAGGTACCTGAAGGGTATAGTTGATTATGGGCTCAAGTATGAGGCAAATCAAAAGATTAACCTGGAAGGTTATGTTGATTCAGATTGGGCAGGAAGTGCCATCAATAGGAAGAGCACTTTAGGGTGTTGCTTCAGTATGGGATCATGTGTGATCTCTTGGTTTAGCAGGAAGCAGTCCTGTGTGGCACTGAGTACAGCTGAAGCAGAGTATGTTGCAACTTGTTTAGCTAGTTGTGAGGCAGTATGGCTAAGGAAGCTATTGTCTGATTTATTTGATCTCCATTTGGATGCTACTTGTATATATTGCGACAACCAGAGTTGTGTGAAGTTGTCAGAGAACCCGGTGTTCCATGACAAGTCGAAGCATATCAAGATCAAATATCACTATATTAGGGATATGGTGCAGAGAGGAGTAGTGAAGCTCCATTATGTTGCGAAGGACTAGAGTGAAGTTTGAATACTTCGGGGAGAAGCTTGGTGTTCTCCAGATCAAGGTTCCCTCCAAAGGGAAGTGATGAGTCTGTGAGCCATTCTGACATGGTGAGAGGATTGGTTCCTTCCATGGTTAGATGTAAGGGCTGAGCCATTTTTTCATGGTGAGAGGATTGGTTCCTTCCATGTCAGATATGAGTGCTGAGACATTTTGATGTGGCTGTAGGATTTGTTCCTACATGATCAGATATAAGTGCTAAATGCAATTCTTGGAATGCAGGCACCTGGTCAGTTACCAGGAATACTCAGTCTGGGGCTGAGGGCCATTCTGATATGACTGTGGGATGTGTTCTCACATGATCAGATATAAGTGCAGGGCCATTCTGATGTGATTGTGGGATGTGTTCCCACTTGATCATATATAAGGGTTGATGCCATTCTCTGGGAGAATGGAGGCACCTGGTTAGTTACCAGGAATCATCGGCCTAGGGATGGGAGCCATTCTGATGTGACTGTGGGATTGGTTCCCACAAGATTAGATGTAAGTGCAAAGCCTTTCCACAGATGATAGTAGGTGTGTCCTATCATGCTGGTGGATGTGAGTGCTGGCCTTTCCACAGATGATAGTAGGTGTGTCCTACCATGCTGGTGATTGTAAGTGTTGTGCCTTTCCATAGATGGTAGTAGATGTGTCCTACCATGATGGTGGATGTGAGTGTTGTGCCTTTCCACAGATGGTAGTAGGTGTGTCCTACCATGCTGGTGGATGTAAGTGTTGAGCCTTTCCATAGATGATAGTAGGTGTGTCCTATCATGCTGGTGGATGTGAGTGCTGTGCCTTTTCACAGTTGATAGTAGGTGTGTCCTATCATGTTGGTGAATGTAAGTGTTGGGCCTTTCTGACAGGGTTGTGGGATGTTTTCCTGCATGGCCAGATGTGAGTGCTGGGCATGCCTTTCTGACATGGTGTTGGATGTGTTCCTCTCCTGGTTAGATGTAAGTGTTGGGCGGGCCATTCTGACTTAGGGTCAGATATAAGTGCTGAAGAAGACCTACATGGAGGCTAGGCCTACAACCAACATGAAAAAGGGCTGGCTCTGTAGAACTTCCTGTGACGAGAAGAATCATGAGATAGCACCTGTGATGATGATCCAACAGTGATGATCCAGATTGAGTGATGATCCAAATCTAGTGATGATCCAGATCCAGTGATGATGTTCTAGTGATGATCCAGATCGAGTGATGATCCAGATCTGATGATGAAGATGAATTGAAGATGAAGATGACTTGAAGATGACAAGGACTCGATGATGATACAGATGATACAGAGAAGAAGACTTGTGCTGATAAATTGTGTCGAGAGAATATCTTCCTAGTTAAGAGGGAGTGTTGATGTATTTGTAACTTCAGAATGTATTCATTCGCATATCTTATGTATTGTACCCCAATGTTTATTTTGGGATGTGTTTGTAATGTATTTGAGTCATGTCATGCCCTAATGTTCCTATCGAGAAATTCAATAATGTAAACAAGTCATGTCAAGTCATTGTGGGTAACCCTCCTATTGATCAAGGGTTAAAGTCCCCGTAGTTCCAGAACCCTAGGGTTATTAGACTCTCCCAGTGAAGTCGGCCCTAGTGAGTTATTGTCAAGTCGGGAATTAGTATAAATAGAGAGTGAGTCTCTCTATTTATCACACACTCACTCACACTCAGTTGTAGCGCATAACTGAGGAAGAAGAAGCTCCTGGGGCTAGAAAGAAAGAGGCTATTGCTGTCGGGAGATCATCTTATTGTTTTGGGGTTTTACTTTTGGTGCTGATTCTATCTCTGAGGAAGTTGCATGGTTTTCTCCATTTGTGGTTTCCCCAAGGAAAAACATTGTGTTCATTGTCTCTTGTGTTTGATTGTTGTGCTTGTTATTCTCTCAGTTAAAGATCCTAATATAATACTAGCTTGAATGATAAACATCTAACATTTTTTAATAATAAAAAATAAACATAACATTTCACAAAACGTTACCAAACTTTAATAAATAAATTTTGATTTATAAGATATGCCCAAACTTTAATAAATAAATTTAGGTTTATATAACAAAATAATAAAGTATCTTGAAACCTATAATGTTGCATAGAGCTGGAATTAATTTAATAATAAACTTAAAACATTCATCTTTTCAAGTGTTATTACTTATAGAAATTATGTTGAGCTATTACGAATTAAAAGAAGTTGCATTCAAAGCTTTCCTCTATGGTTTATAATTTTTTTAGGCCTCCTTTTGAGAAAGGCCAACCATAGTGAGAATGTGGGAGACTAATGAGTGTGGAGTAACCTATGATCCCAAAGCTTTGCCAAATCAGAACAAACACCAACCATGGTAACATTTCTTAAGATTATTGCAGACAATCTTAGAAATTCATTGATTTAAAGTTTGGCAGTAAGTTGTGCTTATATTCCTTATTGTGGTGTAGAGAAATTATGTTGGAAATGTAACATAGAGGTGATATTAGAGCTTATACTAAAAAATTACAAGAAACACTTAAAATAGAGATGCCATCATAATGTTCCTCAAAATGAAATTATAGGAAAGCTACAACAACCGACTTTGTCTAGGGGTTAATTCAAGATGCTCCACGATAGACAAGCTTACAACATGCCATATGAAAGCAATTCTAAATAGGAGATATCAAATTTTCATAGAAGTCACTTTGGACCTGAAAGCTCCATTACTTTCAAAACCAATGATGAATCTTCATTGATAAAGTTGGAATACCTCTTGGATATAATTTCCAACCCCTTGTATTTAGGAGTTTCAACCTTATGTGTATTTAGGAGTTTCAACCTTATGTGAAGCTTCCTATCACACCCTTGGATAGACAAGGCCTCTGAAACCTCTCACACCCATGGTGGAGACTTCATTTGGAAAGCAACAACCATGAAACATGAAGGCCAATACATTTATTTTCCAGGGTGTGGTGGCCACGGCACACAATGAGGGGAAAAAGGTTGTACACCATGCTGGGAACATGTGGATCCATTGGCACGACACTCAGGCTCATGGGGGAGAAGTGCCCAAGTCACGTTAGCAGAGGTACCAATGGGTCATCGGGTAGACCGTAGGGAGAGCACCTAGTTTCTTGAAGTTCAATTAATGATGCAACCTAGGGAAGACACACTCAATGCCACACTAGAAAGAATCCCATATCGTGTGGAAGACAATGTACCAAGTCATGCAGTGTGGCAAAGGACTCGTGAACTTACACGACGAGAGAGCTACTGAAGAGTTGGCCCAATGTGTGGAAAGTTTACCCAGTGGGAAAATTTATTGAAACAAGAGTTGACCCAACGATCAAAAGGTCATGTGTAAAGGGGAGTTGGTAGGGATGAATCCTTTGGGGACCACCGAGATGCATATATATTAACCAATTGTGGCAATCCAAGAGAACGAAATTCAAGCAAGTGGATGAAGGAAAGTGAAGTGAAGCAAGATGAACCATAAATAAACAAGTCAAGGCAGATTCAACATGACTTGGAAGCTTGAATTGTGGCAAGTTTTCTAGGTTTTCGGTAGAGTCTTAACGGGTGCCATAGGAGGCCAACCTTCGGTTGCAACAGGGAGATAACGTCAACACTTTATAGGATTGTTGTCGAGTATTCTTGGGAGGTTTTTTCTAGGATATGTGGGAGGATTATTGTAGTGTTGGCATATTTTTGGGAGTGGCTATGATTTTTTTTTGGAGCCCTCCACTATTGTAACTATTCATTTGTATATTTATATATATGTTGTTTGGGCACACTTGATTATGTTGAAACTGCTTAAAACTTTTGTTTATCTCTTGTGTATTGTTATCTTGTGGTTGTGCTTGTACTGTGAAAATATAACTAAGTAACAATGTCTATATACATAATATAAACGATGTAAGGCATAGTCTCATAGGATTCCTCTAGTCTAGTCATGCCACTAGTAGCAAGATTTGGGTAGTGTCGCACTATTTTGGAGAAGTAACAAGGATTTGGACTTGAGTTGGATACTTATCCCCATGACAAGAGGTATCAAAGCAAATTTTGGAGGAGAGTTTGGTGATCTCTTCATCACTTTCACTTTTGCGATAGGTGGTATTAGAGAAAAAACTATTTCTAGAAGTAAAGTTTTGGGATAAGTGCACTTGGGATGTAGCACATTGAGAGAGGTGCACCCAGGAAGAAGTGCACCTATGACATAGAAAGTTGGGAGAGGTTCATCCTAAACATAGTGTGCAGAGGAAACACAACACGTTGGTAGTAATTTTCTTGTCAATAAAAGTGCACATGAGACATAGAGTTCTTCAATAAAGGTACACCTGACACATATCATGCTTCGATAGAGGTGCACTCAGGACAGTGTGCATCAACATAGGTGCACCCGTAAGAGTGCTTAGAAGGAATATGTATCTCCAAAGAAAGGGTGCAATAAAATTGTGAGATTATTGACATTTCTGAAGGCTTGCTAAAGTGAATGAGTCCTTGGTGTGCAAATAATTTCAAACTCACCTTGGGTTGCGATATAAAGAGAAAGGAAAGGAAGAGTCATGGGAATCCAAGACGAAAGTCACGACCAAAACCTTGGAATAGTAGGGTTGTGAGATCCAATAGTTGTTTTGGGAACATGCAACAAAGTTTGAATAAACAAGATTATGGAGGGAATCTTGGGTTCAAAATCTGCAATTGGTGGAAAACAAAGTAAAGACTTGGAGATGCCTAGATTGGGGTTAATCAGTGCAATGAATGACACCCAAAATAATATAACACTGCAATCGAAACCATTCGTGAAGGGAGGTAATAAGGTTGGTTGTTTTCTTTGCGATGGGAACCACTTTGCTATTGTTTGTCCATTGAAGGTAAAGTCAAAAGTGTGCTTGGAAGAAGGCCAAGGGAAAGAAACCAGTATAAAGTTGGAAAGCATGAGAGAATCCCAAGTGTACGAAACTTCAAGGGAAACATTAGAAGCAGTTGAATCCTTAACAACAGGTTTGGGAAAGTGTATATAAGGTAAAGACACAAGATGAAGAAAAACATGGAATTTGATATGTGAACACAACAATCAGTGCGTTGAAGGTTGAAACATTGGTTGATCCCAATGCTACCCACATTTTCATTGGTCGATACCAACGCTACCCACATTTTCATGAGTAAAAGAACTGCAACAATGCTTCATGATAAGTTTAAGGATAATAAGTCTACAATCAAGGTGGTGAACTCAGTGATGAAGTTAGTAGAAGGTGTGGTTTATGCAACATCGTTGAAATTTGGATATTGGTATGGTATATTAGAATTGACAGTGGCTCCATTAGATGACCATACAGTCATCTTGGGGAAAGAATTATGTTGTTAAGGAATTGTTCCTATGGCTGGGGTTGAGCCCACCAACATAATAGGGGTATAAATATTGATATACAAAGTTCTGCAAGTGAAAATATAAACAAGGGTTCGAGGGTTAGAAGAGTTCATACCTTACAAACTGAAGGTTGATCCAAGCTTTCCTTTAGCCCCCCTCTTCATCTCCAATCCAAGAGACCTGCAAAACAACTTCAAACCTTCCTCAAACCATTTTGACCACATATAAGACAATGATAGTTAAGATAAAATGAAACCCTAATCTGAAAAACATCAACATGTGATCATAAACAAAGATGCAAGATCTATCATAAAATGATTTGGAAAGGGAAGAACATCAAATAGTTATTAATCAATGGAAGAAGTACAAGATATACCTTCTCCTCATGCAAGGCACCTCATGAAACCTTCGATCTTGATCTCTTGCTTCTCTTCTCCAAGAATCTCATCCTCCAAGCTCTACAACAAAGGGAGATGACAACTAGGGAAAAGGTAGGGGGGATGAGAGTCCTAATTTCACTAGCATAACAATTCCAAAGGCTAAGTACCATTTCATGGACCCCTGTCCCTCTCTTATATAGTAACTTGAAGATCTAGGTTTGAGGATGGATTAGTTACAACCAAAGAAGCAGTTCCAAAACCACCCAAACCACTCAAAATTCAAGAATTGTATATTTTTTGACTATTACAAGAGATATACATGGTTTTCCCATTGAAAAATCACGTATATGCAGGTTTCCCACTGACAACTCACATACACAAATTTGAAATTTGCGGGTTTCCCACTGACAACTCGTTTATGGGTAAAACAAGATTTTTTTTCAGGGAATTTCCAAGCATTTTCAAGAGTTGGTTTCTTATGCAAAGTTGTTCCTTAGTCCAATACCTTTACAATGGTCTAAAAAAGAGGTTAAATGGAGTTACATAACTTTAGGTATGACCCTTCCATCCATAAGTGTCCTTTGGGTGACTGACAAGTAACTTTCATGAAGTGTCATCATGGAATTATCAACATGTGACCAAACATGTAAATTTCTTCACGGATGGAGAAGTACCATTTTGGGAAATAACAACTTCCTCAAGCTAGGAAAGGCTGTACTACTTCCTTACAAGAATAGTTTGGCGTTCTTGGATGAAACCAAGACTTGGAGCTTGTCAATGTTGATGAAAATAAATATGGGGTGCATACCTAGGATGCCATCCATGTAGTTGGTTGAGACAATCAAGGCACCTACAAAAAGGAATTACACCATCACACAACAATTTAAAGTGGTGGATTTAGGTATGAAAACCTTGGGTGTAGTAGAAAACATAATTCACTTGGAGAATACCACGAGAATACGTTGTCATCATTAGATATTTGGGTAGAATCGATTTTGAAGATAATTGAATAGTTGTGCACTTCTATTTACCAAATGCATCATGTTGGAGACAAGGCAAAGCTTGCACCACCATAAGCAACAAAAGTTTGGGACGAAGCACTCCCAAAGGAGCAACCCTTGACATCGATGATAACATCAGAGGGGAATTAGTCCAAGAAGTGAGCTCATTTGAGCTAGAAGGTGACCAAATTCTTGAATCAGAGTAGTGCAATGAGGCACTTACTATGTGGTGTGTGAAATTGGGAGAGGATTTGGTGGAAACTACAAAGTAAATTGAGGTTACTAACATACTTTTGATGAATACAATGGTGGGCCAAGATAATACTTAAGGATAAGAATTCCAGAAGCATGACATTAAACATTGTAGACTTTTATATGCTAGCCATAAGAATCCTCGAATCCTAAATGACACCTTAAGAAAAAAAGGAAAGTGGGTTGCAGATCGGTAGAGATGGAGGAAGTCCTAAAGTACTTGGGAATTAAGTCATTCACTCAAGTAGAGTCTCACTTGGGGAATGGTGAATCAGTTTAAGGAAAGACTAGGGATGAAGAGACCACCTTGTCCATGCTTCAACATTTAAATGACTGACAAGATGACAAGGATGTCTTGATGGAATTACAACACCTAGAAGAGGTTGTTGGAAGGAATCGACCACCTCCAATAAATCCCACAACAAAACATTTTGAGAAAACATAGGCATCAAATCTCATTAGAGAAAACTCCAGAAAACCCTTATGGATATACATCCAATGTGTTATACCTACCATTTGAGTTTACACCATTTAGGGAGAGTTTACATCCAATGGTTCAGAGTATTTATTAATTGAATGGTATACTTCATAAGACAATAACATCCACTGTCAATGACATTTTAATTATAGAACACCAAGTACATTTTTTTTTATAAAATATAAACTAAGTTTATATATATATATATAAGCACACACAAACAAATGTGGTTAGTGTTGGAAATTAGTCTTTTCAATACAATTCAATCATTGACATTGAATTAAAAAAAAAACCTTTTTTAATAATTTAAAATAATAATATCATTTTACACAAGGTTACCAAACTGTAATAAATAAATTTTGTTTATATGTATAGAGAATGTTGAAACATATTTAACTTATTTATGACCAGGTTTAATAAAATATTATGTTATTCATAAATCTACAAATTTCAAGACCATAGTTTTAGCATCTTATGATTTTTTTTCATGTGGTTTATAATCTCTAAAGATAAAAGCTTAGCTTAGTACAGGATAATAATGATCATAATACCCAGAGCAAGGGTCCTAGCAAGGGACCTAGAAAGACTAACTAGCCTTTAATAAAATATTATGTTATTCATAAATCTACAAATTTCAAGACCATAGTTTTAGCATCTTATGATTTTTTTTCATGTGGTTTATAATCTCTAAAGATAAAAGCTTAGCTTAGTATAGGATAATAACGATCATAATACCCACAGCAAGGGACCTAGAAAGACTAACTAGCCTTTCACATCTTATGGTATTATCAAACTTTAATAAATAAATTTTGAGTTATATATACTTAACTTTTTTTTTTTGCTTTTGCTGTGGTTTTGGTACCTTATGATAGCCTTTCACATTTTATGGTATTATCAAACTTTAATAAATAAATTTTGATTTATATATACTTAACCTTTTTTTTTTTTTTTTGCTTTTGCTGTGGTTTTGGTATCTTATGATATTACAAGACTTTAAGAAAAATATTTATATATTCTTAACATATAAATTTTAATTTATAGTTACTTAACATATTTTATACTATGCCAAACTTTAATAAAAAAAGATTTATATATTCTTAACATATAAATTTTAATTTATAGTTACTTAACATATTTTATAATACACCAAACTTTAATAAATAAATTTTAATTTATAAGATTTGGCATAATTTATGATATACCCAAACTTTAGTAATTTTTTTTTAGTTTTCTTGTATTTAACAAGATAATAAAGAATGCTAAAACCAATAATATTACATAAAGCTGAAATTAATAAAATTGAAACAAACAAATAGGAAATGCTGAAACATATCGTATTGCATACTACATAGAGAAATGCTGAAACATATATAATTGCACATTACATAGAGAATGCAATGAAACATATAATATTGTATAACACAGGAATTAATAAAATTGAAAGAAACTAATAGAAAATACTGAAACATATAGTATTTCACAGGACACGAACTAGTAAAGTTGAAACAAAATAAAAGAGAATGCTGAAACATATAGAATTGAATAAAACAGGAACAAATGAAGTTGAAACATGATGGGCAGGGTCTAATAAAGTAGACTTGAGAGGATCCTATGTTGCTCACAAGTCTACAAATTTCCTGACCATCATTTTGGCATCAGATGCTATATTGAAGTCTCTTGATGTCTTGAAGCCATTAATAAAGTAGACTTGAGAGGATCCTATGTTGCTCACAAGTCTACAAATTTCCTGACCATCATTTTGGCATCAGATGATATATTGAAGTCTCTTGATGTCTTGAAGCCATTCATCAATTTCATCTGTGTGTCTGGGAAAGGATCTTATGTTGCTCACAAGTCTACAAATTTCCTGATCATCATTTTGGCATCTTATGATATATTGAAGTCTGTTGATGTCTTGAAGCCATTCATCAATTTCATCTGTGTCAGGGAAACTTTTGTGTTTTGTTGTAAATCATGACAGAGATGAAGTCGGCGCCTGCACCCACATCCATGTCGGCGCCTGCAGCCACCCTCGGTGAATTTGCTGAGTTATTAGGGCTTCTAATTGGCATGATCATATTCATTTATCTTATCGGAGTGGACACAATCAAAGCATTAAAGAAGCGAGCATACTGGATTCCTGGGGATGCTCTTGTCCTCAGTGCGCTCACCATCCAAGTTTTGAATTTGCTGGATCGCCCCAGTACTATACTCGAGCAACTCTTGGATGATCCAAATCAGCTGAGCGGTGAGCTTGTTAAGAATGATTTGTTCATGGCACATTGTAGTAGAGTATTGCTATGTGTGTTAGTAGGCTATCTGCTGCCAGGAATGGCTCGACCTGGATCGGAAGATTCATGGAGTAATTTAGCCGCACTGGGATTGAGTATCTTCATGCACATTTCAACCGAGTTGTTCATGGTACATAAACGTTTATCTGGATCTGGGTTGCACCTGGTCCCAATTTACTTCTATTTCTGGCCACATGCCAGGAAGATCACCCAGGGTTCGTTCATTGTATCTGGTGTGATTATATCGCTATCGCTAATATTTTTGATTGTACTTCTTGGTTCGGCTCTTATAGCCAATAAAAGCATCACGGAGATCATCCGTCAAAAAATTCCCAAAATTCTTGCACGGAAATCAAATGATCGTGAAGTAGAACAACAAGTACTCAGATCGTGGATCGTCGCCCGTGCATTCTATCCTGAATACATCATAGCTAGATCCGTTTTAGCCACATCTGCTGCACTGGTAGTCACAATTTGTGTATTAAGTTCAATCCTTGGATGGCTTGTCCAAGGTCCAATCGTGTTCCTAGTTGAAGCTGCCACTTCTTGGTTAAAATTAATCACAACTATCCTGGAAGTAGTATTCATCCTAATAGGATGGGCAATCGTCGGCTGGAGATGGTTTACCTCTGTAGCTTATTATGGAAGATGGCTAAGGAAGAAAGACCAAACCTGGCGTGACACTTTCTTGGTAGAAGACTTTTGGACGAGGCATATCCTTGAGCTGCAAGAAGCTGCCCAAGAAAAATCGCAAAAACGAAAAGTTGATGAAAGAGTAAGTAAGATGATTGCCACTGAGGGAGTGAAATTCTACTTACCAGGAATGTTGCTGCCATGTGTGTTTTGGCTACAGTTTTGTGTGGTGTCCTTCAGTAAAGGATGTTGGTTCCTGTCAAAGCTTGTCTTCTACCATAAGATTACAGTAAGCTTAACACCAAAATTATTTTCTATGCATTTCCAAAAAATGGAGAAAGATGCTTTAGAAAACAAAGAACTTTTGGAGGACGTGCACATTCTATGGGAAACTCCTGTGAGCGTGTTTGTAGCGACACTAAAGTCAATCAAGCAAGCCAAGGAACTTCTGGAAGAGGGCTGCAAGGATGGAAAAGAATGCGCTACCCTCATCAGCTTTCTGAAGAACTATTACAGGTCGCCAGGATGTGTGGATTTACGTTGTCTGGATCTTGGAACAGGTTTCAAGTTCTTGGGCAAACCAAATCCGGGCCCTGGTTTAGATGTGGAAAAGCATTTTACATTTGCCAGCAAATCGTCTTGGAAGCTAGCCGCAGTCTCATTGATCAATATAATCGTTTGGCTGTCTCCTGAATGTGGGAAAGATTCTGTAAAAGCATACTCTGAGGCATGGGAACTTATGGATTTGGTTGACGAGTCTGATCCTGAAACAGATAGCTTGGCGAGTAAAGCTGCAGACAGTATATTCCAAACATTGCAACAACCAGAGAACACTCCTGCTAAAAGTATTACAACTATGGCAGAGGCAGCTGAGACAATCAAGAAGCTCGCGGATGAAAGTGAACAAAAAGCTAAGGTGATCGAAGATGGACAAGACACTCTGGATTGGAAGAAGGCAGCTGCCGGGAATGCTTTATATAAATTGTGTAAAAGTATACACTGCGCTGGCGCATCAGGTGAACTTGAGGAACTGAGAAAGGAGTTACAAATTGCATTAGCAAGGGTTATTGGTGCTTGCATTCTAAAAGTGCAAGCCACATTAATGGACAATTGCATCCAATGGGCACAAGATTTAAATGAAAGGAAGTTGCTTACAGCAATTTACATCGCTGGGAAACGTAAGGGATTGATGGATGAACCTGAAATTAACCAGTTGCTTAGTTCCACGGTATAGCCCTTCCAGCCTTTGCTGAATGTTTTTTGAGCTTAAAATTAAAAAAACATGTACGTTCAAGTTATCCAATGGACAGCGAAGTCAACCATTTGCTGAATGTTTTTTGAGCTTAAAATTAAAAAAACATGTACGTTCAAGTTATCCAATGGACAGCGAAGTCAACCATTAACTTAGTTGTTGGTCTTTTGGATAGCTTGAACGTACATATTTTATTGGAATGTTGTTTTAGTGGGATGTTAGATGATAAGTAATTTTTCCACTATTCAAGTCAAGTTAACTTGGCTGTTGGTCGGTTCAAGTTAACTTGGCTGTTGGTCGGTTGGATGGCTTGAAGGTACATGTTTTACTGGAATGTTGGATGATAAGTATTTTTTCCACTATTCAAGGCAAGTTAACTTGGCTGTTGGTTGGTTGGATAACGTGAAGGTACATATTTTACTGGAATGTTAGATGATAAGTAATTTTTCCACTATTCAAGCTCTACAAAATGTCAGCTGATAAGTACTTTTCTTACTAACTATTATTTACATTTATTAAATTTTCCACTGTTTTAATTAAAAATATATTCCAGTAGTTTACTGTAATCAACTTTGGGTTGCTCCATGTCCAACATTGTTGCAGGATGTGAACCGTTAGGATAATTATTGGATGAGATTTGATGTTCACATCTTTATAAAATGTATTTAGCAGTGTAGTATTTAATGACGAGGTAAAGATGTAAATTATTAGATTGAATTATTTAATGTTGTTTTAAAGATATAAATTATTAAATTAATTTGTTAAATCAGATTTAATAATTATATCTCTATAACAACAACTTTAAATACTATACTACTAATTACTTAGTAAAAACCTTAATTTTTGAAAAGTTGGATCATAACAAACATAATGATATCCCAAAACATTTTGACAGCTTATTTAAGCACCACCCTTGATGATCCTGATGAGTAAAAAATGACATATTTTAAGTTGATTATTTGTACTTATTTATAGGCACCTATGCCAAAGATATGTCTTTTATGGATTGGGTGTCTTTAAAGACTTCTATTTTAAGGTTTTTAAAGATATTTAAACACCTTTGATGATTCTAATCAGTAAAAAATGACATTTTTTTAAGTTGATTATTTGTACTTATTTATAGGTAGTTATGCCAAATATATGTCTTTTATGGATTGGGTGTCTTTAATGATTTCTATTTAAAGATTTCTCTAGATATTATATGATTTGATGAAATGTATATATTATTCTTGGATTATAAATTAATAAGATATAAGTACAATTAGTTTTATTTTATTTTATTTTTTATTTTATTTTATTTTTAAATAGTATTCTGTTTTTTTTAAAGGTCCGAGCTATTAGGGAGTCTTAATCTTATTGTACATATAGTTTTCAAGTTGTGTAAAATTAATATTAAATTTTATATTACAAAAGTTAAAATGTTTTTTAATTTTTGGAATCTTTTTTTCTTTTTCTTTTTGTTAGATAATAATTATGATGTATGTTATAAAGTGTAGTTAAGTTTTCAATTATGTTTTTGTTTATTTAGAATTTGGTTGGAAATCATAAAAAAATCTTAGCATCACATATATTAATTTTGAAATTGCATAATTTGAATGTTATGAAGTTATTTGAAGATGTTGAATCTATTTGTTGATTTAAAAATATAATTTTAACACTTCCAAATTTAGATTTTACCAAAAAATATTTCTTCTTATATTTTAAGAGTATAAATATGTCTTTGAAAAATTATTTGATTTTTTCTTTAATATTTTATAGCTTAACATGGTAAACATAGATATTTTTTTAATGGTTGATTATGAAACATATTACACTTTTCTTTTTTAAGCTAACAATAAATGAAATAAAAAAATTGAAATTATTTTATAAATTTTATATATATATAAAATTTATAAAATAATTTCAATTTTTTAATTTCATATATATGTATAAAATTTAAAATTACGTTATATTCTTTTATTTTATAAATTTTATATGAATATATATTATTTTGAAATTATGTTCAAAATTGCATACACTAATTATACATATTATATATAAAATTTGAAATTATTATATATATTTTTCCTTCCAATATTTTATGCACTAATTATATTATGGTCATAAGTATTTCTATGGTGACATTAAGAAAAGAGTGTATATGCACTAATTATATTATCGTCATAAGTATTTTTATGGTGACACTAAAAAGAGAGTATTAAAAATACAAAGACAATATATTGCTATTTCATATTAAACCATCTATAGTTCATACATAGTAACTTCAAAATAATTAATAATTAAAATAAGAGATGTACAAGAGCAAATTTCGAACCATCAAATTTCTACCTAGAAGAATTGATCTATTCAAATAAACAAATGAAACAATGCTACACTTCTGAATGAACTTAATGCACAACCCAGCGCTCATATTTGATGATTTCAGGCACAACCCAAAGCTCCATACGTGAACAAATAAAAGTTTAACCTCCTTTCTTTATTCGTTAACACTTGAGACGAGGGAGTCCCACTCGTGTAAGTGAGTAAATAAAACAATAGTTTTAAGGCTTGCTCCTATTAAACTAAATGAAATATGAGCTATATGCTCATATTCAAACTTTAGGATTTTAGAGGTTGTTGGACTATCAAATTTTATTAAACTTTAATAAAGGAAAAATGGAAAAAAAATTGGATAGAGTGAAAAAGGATGCCTCTTCACTTATGTTATATTTTTGTCTTTTTGTATGTTTAATATATATATACCTTTTCACATATGTTATTTTTATTGAAAAATATAAAAAAATACATCTGGATAGAGTGAAAAAGGATTTCTCTTCACATATGTTATATTTTTGTCTTTTTGTATGTTATATATATATAAAGCTTCTCTTTTCACGTTTGTTGTTTTTATGAAAATTATTTGTTAATTTTATGATTGCTTGTACCGTGAAAATAATTTGTTTCTACTTGAGTAGTGTTGATTTTAAGCCATTTTCATGTGTTTATGTGAAATGAAAATTGTATAAGATTCTAACAACATTGTTGGATAACATAAATTTATTAGGGTGAAAGAGAAATCAAACTCTAGAATTTACCTTCATCCTCGACGAGAGGTATTAGCCTCCTTGAAAGGGAAAAACTGAAATTAAACTCTAGATTTTGTGCAAGAGGTACTGGCCTCCCTAAAAGGGTGAAATAGAAACCAAACTCTAGATTCTACCTTCATCTTACGCAAGAGGTATTGATCTCATTGAAAGGGAAAAACATAAATTATGCTCAACAGGTTTGGCCTCCCTAATAGGGTGAAATAGAAATCAAACTCTAGATTCTACCTTCATCCTGTGCAAGAGCATTAGGGGAGTTTTGAGGTAAAAATGGGTCTCAAAACAAAAAATGTACCATTAAAATTCACTTTATAAGAACCAATAGGATTCAAGAGGATGATGTCAACCATAAGGGTAAAATTTATAAAAAGAAATGGAGGGAAAAAGAAAAAACTATTTTTTCTTATCGTATTTTTGACATATCTCCTTATTGGTTCACCCAAATTTCGAGTTTGGAGACTTGTTGGATGCAGAGTTTAATTCTGCATCCAACCCATATCCACACTGCATACTTTTAAGGTACCCACAACACCCAAAAATGAAAATTTCAATAAAAAAATGTATTTTAATATTAAAATAATGTATATCGAAGATCAATTATACTATTGAGAAACCCGCTTATTATGCAAACATCTTCGAGAGAAACGAGTTAGGAGATCCACAAAAACGTCCCAAGAGAAAACACCCTGCTGCATGTGATATCCGGAAAATATATTTCAAATGCTAAACAAAATAAACTTTCCAATCATAGACAAGAACATCCCACAAAGAAAATCCAAGAAGTTTTGCAAAAATCTCTTTATTCAAACATTTAGATCCAAGAGTACAAAATTTCTCGATGAGATACAGTGAGGGGGGTCTCTTCTTTATATAGATTTTGAGAGACACAAACTTCTATCTTACTTTTTCATCTAACAGTTAAGATTAAAACACCATTAACCATTAATGGTGGAGATTACATGTTTGATTTTTACATGGATCAATATAATTGAGGGGGTGAATTACCTCATGAATCCCATTTTTACAACATGATAAATCACTCTTTTTGCAAGTTTAATACTTAGTGGACATGGGGGGTCACTAGCCCCCCTCCCCCAATACATTTTTATAAAGATACAAATTTATTTACACACTTTTATTTTGACCATTAACCAATTTCGCCCGATGGGGAACATGCCCCTCAGAGAATCAAAACTATAATCCGGAACATGAAAATGGATGAAACTAGTGTCAAATGATTCGGAGAGCCAAAATACATCATCAATAATAATTTCCTTTCCATTTCCTTGACCAAATAAGCCAAATCAATTTCTTCAGTGATTTCCATAGTTCATTTTTAGTGGTACATTCTCTGAAAATAATAAAAAACATCATAACTTTTTTTCAGGCTAAGAGCTTGGGAAAACTAATTGCATAGAAGTGTCGGGAGACATGGTAGAATGGTAATGGTGACTAGTCATACTCATTGAACCACTAAAACTCCAAATATATCATCATCTCACAATAAAAATAATGGACAGAGTCAATAAAAAAAATAAACTGTGGAACTCAATAATTGTGACCATCCAATGAAAACTAAGACTACAATATTGGTCCTGGGCATGTCTGGAGAAAATATAAACACCAGCAATTTTTGTAGCCACTGACTTGGAACAGTGTTTGAATTGGTCAAAGTACCCAAACTGAAAATGAGGTATTGAAAATAATTGAACCTGCATGCATTCAATGTAAGAACTGCTCCAAGATGTATATTAAAACCGAACTTAAATCGTGTTGATCAGAATCATGGTGACAATAATAATAATAATAATAATAATCAATAAGATATACTTGCGTCTTTGAACTATCATTTAATCTTCTAGAAGTCCCTTGTATATGCCATACTTACAAAGTTTAGTAAATTTGTTGAATGTCGGGTAAAGATGGAAAACAAGGCTAAGACAAAAGGGTATGACTTTTAGTTGACTTTGACCATGTGATCTCCTCGAATGATGACAAATACACACAACCATAGTGAAATATGCATGATAGATAACAATAGGGAACGACGATGTCTCATAAATGGATGAGTTGATATGAAAATAGTCCATTCAACTTTAACAACATGTCTACAACTCACATCAAACTAATAATCAATCTCCATGAGGATCTTTTCTAGGACCCTTGCATTGAGTACACAAGAAATTGTAGTGAAGAGATCCTAAGGGACACTTAGAATTAGTTTTCCCTTAATCCATCTCACATAAAAACCCGCAGGCTCCATTAGGAATTAATCATTACAATATTTTAGATAACATGACCATCAGTCTTTGCATTTCGCATTTATTTATCCACTACTTTATTTGGTCCTTTCACAATTTCATTTCATAGTCCTCTTTGAGTTGTGTCTAAAGACATAGTTTGCAAATTTATTTGTGGGCTTGCATTTCATAGTATATAGAATATATCGCATAATGCATGTAATGATGGTAGACATATTGCTTCAAGTTTTAGATGACAACTCTTTGGGAAACTAGGGGGGAATATCCACATATAGGACCAAACATTGAGGGAAATCGACCAAAGAGGTGAAGGCTTCAAAACCCAACTCACCTAAGCTCAGGAACCAACACCAACGGGTTCTCCTGGCCCAGAAGGATCAAGTTTTCAACAAGTTTTGTTGCACAACTTAGAGTTGAGACACAAAACAACATGGGATCCATCATGCACATGGATCAAAGTGGATAAAAGATTCTTCAATCTCACGGGTCTTAATCATAAGTCATGGGATAAATCAATCATGGATGAGACTGGATGAATTGGGACAAGTGACACATGGAACCAACCTAACAATAAAGTTTAAAATTTGCGCAAAGCATGGCATAAGAAATGGTCTTCAACATCATATTCTCAAATTATTCACAACACAAATTAATTGTCAGTAGAACATATAATATAAGCATAGGTCACCATAATCATCATAACATAACAAGTCAAAGGTGTTTAGTATACATTAGAGAGAAAAATCCTACCAAGAATCCATATACATGCTCTCACCATATACATGTCTCTAACTAATATGCCCATCTATGAACTATGTACCATCTCTGCTTGCTCTGCGCGAATGAACTAAGTCACCACTAAAGTCATCTTAATGGACAAGGAGATCTTAGTCATGGCAAGGAAATAATTTATATCTGTTATTGAACAAAATATATGAATGGCTCAAGCTGTAATGATGATCCGTGTTGTATCCCCATATTATTGTCTGGATCAGAAAAACAAAGAGATCAATATGCATGTTTCATCATGATATCCCAACTACAATATATGTGATAACATCCGGCTCCAACTAGGACCACTTCTCTAAGGGAGAGAGTGCTTGAGAACCTTAGAAATATTTGGTCTGTAGCACCATCTTAGCAACAAATTCAATTATCTGCTTCCTCTTCGAGTGTACCCGTTCTTGCGCACATGGAAGCAAAACATACCCAAGCAACATGTATGGGAAAAATATATGCACAAATAGACTCATAAAAGAAATGTTAGAAATAAAATGTTGAAAATGAAATCTATTTTAAGTTATAAGATACAAATAAACTGTGCAAGGGGCCAAAATCAATAGCCATAAGACTCATAAAAACTTAGAACACATGTAACACTCAAAAAATAAAAGACTCAAACTACTTCTCAACGGATCTTATTCAATCCTACCTACTCCAACAGATGATGATAAACCATTCAAGCAATCGACAGGAAATAATGTTTCAGCAACAATCCATTGACAGTAAATTCCAATTCCTCCCCATCTAATGTTTCTAACCATGATGTCTCTTTTCCAACTATCCTACTTACTCTATAAGGACCGATCCAAATCTTCTCAAGTTTTCCATTGTTTCTTGGTTTTCTTTATTTTTATCCTAGAGGAATACAATTTCTCCAACATTAAACTTTACATCTCTACTCCTTTTGTCAAATGTGCCTTTCACCCTTTCTTGTTCTATGACAACCTTATTCCACACCTCTCTCCTATTTTCATTCAACTCTACTAGCCTATCGATTCAAGCTTGCAAGGATTCTTGATCTTATTAGCTATGATTTTCTCACCATGCAACAACTTGATAAATATACACATATGTGTCATTCATAATTTCTACTTTCCAAGCATGCAATTCTTATTTTATAACCAAATATAGTTTAAGTTGAGAAATTTTCCTCTTTATCAATGTTGTCTTATGGAGACTATTCCCCAATTTCTATTGCAACCAGTTTTCCATGTTTACGTAACTTTCCTTAGTCATTACAATAGCTTTCATTGCACCTTGTTCAAATGCCTTGGTGCTCAATTTCTTTGAGCGATTCTGGCCAAGTGTAACTTGACCTTTCTTGGACTTCCTAGCATTTAAAAACTCTACATCTTATTCCATTCCAAATCTATATGGAGTCTTTTCAAGATCCATTATACATTATCATGCCTCATTCAATTATGAGACCTACTTTCCTTTCACATGGAAATATTTTCCGCAATTTCGAACCATACAATTGATTTACATATAGGGATGCCTCATTCCCTTACTGGCAGCCTTTGCATGGCCACTCTATCACTATAATGAACCACATGAGAGTTACACATACCATAATATATTGCTCAATTAGTGTCATCTTCTAGGTAAATGGAATTTACTTACCCATTTTCATTACTGACTTATAAGTTGTTGGTTGATATTTGGTAATAGCTTGCAACTTATCTTAGCATGAATGCACTTTCCCATAAAGACAATTTACCCTTCACCTTTACAATTTGCATGTCCTTTACCTGCTGCCTTATGCCATACCTTTCTCAACATTTTCATATGGAATACAATATCCATACCCAATAATCAAGAGCTCTCGTGGATCTTCCTTGTAATTTAAATTGCACATATCAATCAAAACAATACCTTGGATGCATTCTTTTCAAAGGAACCAATGTCCATTACTAGTCTGTTTTACTCGTTCATGATCAGACATGGTTTCCACTCCTCAATAATGCATATGCCAACCAATTACTCTCATTAAATTCTTTCACAATTGCCCCATGCAATTCATATTCCACATCATCAATAGAGATAATGCATTGATTACATTTTGGATAAGGAACCTTCACTTCCTCTTAGTTCCCCTTCTTTCATCATTATTGTTTTCAAATACCATCTACAAGAGTGTAATATTATCCACTGAACATGTTTTCCCACCCATTAACAATAATTAACATGATACTATCACTTGAATATCCCTGATCAGCTACAACTTTTGTCATGTTACCAGGCATCCAACTTTACTTGATTTAGTTATTCACATTGCATACTAACAAACGATTTTACCATGCTTTCCTACCCAACTGGGCCTCCACTTTATTATGATAGAACCATTACCATGATATGAGTATCATAATTTTCATTGAATCTGAGTCTCTTTCATTTCTGGTACCCTCTTATGCCAATATACAAAAGTTTCCCAAAGTTTTGGGTTACTTTGGTAGGTCATTCACATTGAAAATTTATTACTCAATCAAGCCTAGGAGGCTCTTCTCTACCTGTTATCTGAAAAAATTGAAAACTTGTTTCAAAATTAAGAATATTATATTTTATTCTCCTCTAGGTAATCTTTTCATTGACTATTAATATTCCCAATTCGCAATTCTGAGTACACAGTTGCAGTACTTCAAAATTGTCAAATTGGCCCAATTTATGCATATTTGTTGTAGGTGCATTTAATCCCAGAGATCAACTTAATGCAAATGCAGAAAAAAACCTATGGAGAACCAGAACAACTTCTATATTGTCATATATAATAAATTTGACTAGGATTACTCAACTATTCTTAGTTCTTTGATCTGATGCCCTAGTCACCTTTAAAAGATTATGGAATTGACTACTTTTGCTCCTTTTCCATTTCCTCCAAAATTGGAAAGATTGTAGTTTCACAACATCCACCATCATTCCAAAATATGGAAACTTTTTATGCTACTCCAATGGATGTAGCTGAACCCCAAATCCAACTTCATCGATTTAAAAAAAAGCGAGGATTAAGGGTGCTTGCCCCCTTGTAGGGTGGGTCAAGGGAAACACCCTCTTTTTTTTGTAACTCATTCAATTTTATGCAATCTGGCACATAAATTCACTGTCATTTTCTGTTGATGTGGTGTGGGTACTAACATGGTTTGGCACGTACTTGCTGAGGTGTCGGACAGGTTAGACCTGTCACCCTCGTGGTGGCCATGCCACCTTCCATGACCCCTAAGTCATCACACCACCTACCTCAGGTGCAAGCACATCGGCGGTTCCCCTCCTTTACCACTAGTGGTAACGCGCCCTCACAAAGGCGGTTTTAAAAAGTTTCCCAAGGATGCGTTGCCAATAAAAAAGCGACACACGTCGTGGGCGGTTTTGGTCCCAACGCACGTTCACCCTGTTTTATCTAGCGTGCACTTTACTGGCGCATTATGAATCATGACCATTGATCTACCAAAATATTTGACGGTCAAATCCTTTGTCTGCCCATTATTATCCTCTGCACATGTTGCTTGTGCACTATGCACCACAACCGGTGATCTTTCACAAGATCTAACAGACAGATATGTTCCTGCATCCACGCTCCACCATATGTAGTCACTTATTTGCGGGTTTGATGTGGCTGATTCACATCATTCCTTCTTCCCACATGGATCCTCCATGTCAGTCGCCCACATGGCACGGGTTGGGACCACCTATAATTTACCCAAAAAATTTAATTTTTTTTGTTTGTATAAAATTAAAATTTGGTAATAAGGGGATTATTGCCAATTAACCCAGACCATTCGCTGTCATTTGACAAATCCCAAATTCCATATAACAATTACACTGCAACTGTACAAATTTCAAAAATTTGCCTCAACAAGTTTACCTCTCCCACTGGTAAACCACAGATCTAACCTACGGCTTGTCTAAAATACCATCCAATGATTATTCCACAAGTTTCCCATGGAATCATTTTGCTTGCAACTCAAAATTTGTAAGTAACTGTGCATTTCTGGCCCGTATAGCTCTAGTATTGCAACTAGAAGCTCTGATACCACTCTATCACATCCCCATCCCTCAATCTAACCGACGGGAGGGGCATAAAGTGATTCAGGCTCTCCAAATTTTTCCCATTGCCATGATTATGAATTTATTATTTCTAAAATGCATGTGTAGATGTATGAATAAAACACACAATGGAATAACTAAATCCACACATACACGCAACTTGCAATTTCAAGCAAAATCATCATAGGCATATAAATTTAAATTATTGCACATCACAAACAAAAGAGAATACTTATATTTAATAAAGAAGATTCAAGCAACTGGTTGTGTAAGAGCAATTTTCCACCCAACTGTAGGCACATTGTCCAACATATACTCTTTCTGCTGAGAGGCCACCCCCAAGTTGGGCTATAAGGCCACCAAGGAGAAGGAAACACCTACAGTATTTTGTCACTCAGCCCACAACCCATTCTTCTCTCTATTCTTTGAAAAAACTCATACAAATATATACAGATATCTCACTCATCCCACACATCCACGAGACTCCTTCCAAATTCCCCACACAACACAAGGAAGGCATTCCCCTTCACTGATCCATGGTTCCCTCATGGAATCCAACCCTTATAGTGCTTACCATTGTGTGCAATAAGAGTCCTATCTATTGTAAGTTGTTGGAGAACCTCCTATAGCACAAATTGTGGCCTCTCAATCACCCAAAAAGTAGCATAACTCCATGGTTAAGGGTTCCTATCTTGCTTGACCTTTATTCTCACCTACAACCATCAATCTTTCCTCCCCAAAATTCATCTTTGTCTTTAAGTTTATTTTTTTCTAGATTTAACATAGTCTGGAAATGGTCATGAATGACAGTATGAAACTCTACATAGTGTAGGAAAAACATGCATGAGAGAATAATCAAAAGGGTGTTTACTCCAAGGGATATTATATTATGGTGAAAAGAAAACTGACATAGCTTCTGACCATAGAAGAAAAGGACTCCTGAAAACTAACAAAACTATCACCACCCCCATGCCGCAATAACTGCATGAAGTGCTTTTCCCCACCAACCTCACACATGCATTCAATGATTGGGTTAATAGTAAAAAAGGAATTAATTTTTTAGTTTAAAGCAAATGGCATATTTTGATTGAGTTCTAAGGTTGACACTTAGAAACATAGGATTTAGTTTCCCATATGCCCCTTTCCCTTTCCCCTCTGGTGGAATCATAGCCCCTCTAGTGCTCTATATGGAAACCATTGTAGACTATTTTATTAATTTCCAACATAATATTCACATACAACTCTAATTGGTGTGACAATCCAATCATATGGTCCAAATAACAATATATACATCATACACGCCTATCCATTCATTAGTCAGTCCTTGTCCTTGAGATTCTCACTAGGAATCCATACTAGCATCATTTACATAATTTAATTAAATACACTACAAGGGTAAAACTAGGCGTATTACAAAAGAATAATGCTCAATAGGATCAATCCCCTTTAGAAACATTGATCCAATGTAGAATCCCCAAATACACCTGCATTAAATAGTAAAAAAATAGAGAAAATACGTGACACTAACCCAGGAACTCATGGATATGAAGCAACATGAGTATGAAAGCTTAATATCATAAGAATTAGCTGATATGACCACCAAAGAGATGTAGAAGACCTGTAGAAACTATGATCGTGTAGCAAAATCAAATCCACCATCAGTACTGGATCAATACAACACCATGAGAAGAGCAGGATGCTCAACTCCACTACACCAATGCCTTGGTTACTTAGATGCAGAAAGGGCCCATCAACCAACTTGACACTATTGTCAAGGGAAGCATCACCCAAGACTTAGTATCACTAAGCTTCCCATTAAAGTCCACAATATCCAAATGCATGCCTTTCCCATTTCCCTTTTCCTCCTTTTACAATAAAAAACTTGATTAGTTTCCCACACTAGAGAGTAATACCATGGACCAATGAAAACCAATAACAAAATTAGTTTACCCACTTATTCAATACTAGTGGCAAATACCATGGGAACCGCAAAACCATCAACCATGTAGCAAGTGGTTTCCAGTTGACCAACCTCCTTCCTTAATGCCCTAATATCCTTGGGGAAATGTGAACAAGGTTATTTCCCACTTAACTTGGGTCATAAATATACACCAAGTGTCCCAAGCGCTCCTTAACTCATTTCCTAGATTTAAGGAATTCCACCAAGTCAAAAGTGGATTTTATTTACTTTCTTATCCTTTCCTAAGAATAAGAATCCAAGTTTGTCCACTTTTCTCCCCATCATCAATTCATCAACCAACCTCCTTATCCATTCCTTGAGTACCCTCTAACCCCATTTAATCATTAATTGCTCACATAAATTCATAATTACAATTTGAATTGGAAAAATATTCTCCAATTAATTCCCAAAATATTATTTTGCTCCATAATCCGAATTCGGAATTATTTGTGGATTAATTATCCTTCGGATAATTTATTTAGGAAAAATTAATTATTTTAGCCACCATTTTGATTTTTATGAATTTTTCCTAGGTGACCTTGACTAATATTCCATAGGCCAAAAGTGGGGATATGATAGTGCTCCCCTCCTAAGATTGCTTGACCTCAAGCAAGCTAGAGTGAAGTAAATCATCCTAATCAATCTCATGAATACCTTCCTCAATAATGTATCCACACTAAATCTCATCATGGGTCTATGTCAAACAATTGCATGGAAGTGAACATGTACATGCAACCAATGTGTGCTCCTACAAACTAACTAATATGAAGACACCATCATCAATCGTCCAAGGAAAAAACCATTCATAGTATTTCACATGAAAGACTACGAACACAACTAAAATGTGCATCAACTGTGCTTATAAATCGCCAACTACACCTTGAGAGAAATCATGGATTCTCACAAAGAATAACTCCATCTTCTACCACCACCCAACATTGTACTTAGTGTGAAAACTAAGCACAAATGATACCAAGATCCCAAATGATCCGCAAAAAACACAAAATGCAAGATACATCCTCTAATGCACCATGCAAGGAAACCACAAGTACATCCAAAGAAGAGTTCCCCATGTAGAAAACTAGAACATGATACAATAGATATGACTCATGTGAAGAAAGGTTGACCTACTCCATCAAGCCAACATGCAAATTGTTGTTCCAAAGAAAAGCAATGCTAGGGTCCCATTACTTGCATTGCATTCCCATCAGTGAGAATGCCATCCGGAAAAGCTCCTTAGGAAAAAGTATACTTGGATCCCACTTCCTCCATTGTAAGTATCCATGTGGCAATGTCAAAGGTGGAAATTTGACATCCCAAGGAATGTCGAGATCCCATTGTCTAGAATGTATACTCCCAAACATCATCAAATATATGTAGAGGCTAGCACCATGAAGGGTACTAGGAAGAATAGCAAGACCATCATGAAGAATGACTAGATTATGAAAACTGAATGGAAGTATGTCATCCTCCAAGCTAGGACAAAACATAGAAATACTATCCATCATGAAATACACATCCTAAAGGTAGGTCCAAATCAAAAAGAGGTCATCCATCATGAAATATTACATCTCCAAAGGGTGAGTATGAACCTCATCAAGTCTCTCCAAACTCATAGTAAGGTTCTTATGTGCCCAATGCACACAAGAATGAAAGATGAAATCAATAAATCTCAAGTGAAAAGGGTGTGTTATATCCAAAATTGGCACTTCTCTATCTGTGATGACACTTACATGTTTCGTTCACGTGATGATACTTACATGATGACACTTCATGAAGTTATTGTCGCTCACCAAAAGTACATTCAATGGATGGAAGACCCATATTTGGTACTTCTGTAGCATCCCCCTATGTATTTCTTGGTTCATTGGATACTTAGGAAGCCGACGAACAAGTTTCTAGACCAAAACACCTTTTGAAAACCCTTAGAAAAACCCTAAAATTTTCATTTTTTTTCCCAAAAACGTTGGTTTCCTATGTTACACCTACGTTTTTAACTTTTTACACGTGGGTTGCTAGTGTTCTACTAGTGTTTTTATCCAAAAATTCCCAAAAAATATAAAAAATCCCAAATTTGGGTGGTTTTGGAACTGCCTCCTCGGTCGTAACTGCTCCATCCTCGACCCTATATCTTCCAATTTCTATATAAGAGAGGGAGCGGGGACCATGAAAGGGACTTTTCCTATAGTATTGTTATTCTTGAAGAATATGAACTTGTTGAGGCCTGGAAATTCGCAGGCAACAACAGAAAGGGATTCTCCCTAGTCAACGTTCCCAACTAGCCCGTTGACTGTTTGGTATAGGGAATCCGTCCGGTCTGTGGTCTGGCTACCGTAAGTCAAAGTAACGAAACAAAGGTTTTACCAGTTGCGGCTCGGTCCACCGTGTATATTTTTGTGTTTTTTGACTTATGTATGAGATGCATATGCCTAACTAACAATGCAGGATGATTCGAATGCCGGGAGCAGTCACAATGTGATGCGCAGGTTCTTACCTCTCGTCTTAGACTCACCTGCATCTAAATCACATATGCAGCAATGAAATGAACTAACCATCTATCTATCTACCTATCTATCCCTGAGGAGAAAACTGTAAATTATTTGTGAGTAATGTGTATTGTACACGCAATATAAAGAGAAACTACAGTTAGCTGATATTTCTTTCCACAATGCATGAACGATTAAAGATATTTTAACAACCAGATAGCCAGTTGTTTTATGAATCGCTTACATTACTCATGGTGGTCATTCCACAAAATAAACCAGAAATCATTTAAACAAGAACATAGGTTCAAAGGGTTAGAACGATCTCACAGTTAATGGACAAAAACTGGAAAAAAAAATAGTTCATCTTTCAGCCATCCACATCATAACATTTGGAAATTCCACCGATCTTCCTCCAACAGGCAAACCATATTTTTTTATTGCAAAGAGAAATAGTTCTTCTTACAATATTGCTTTCTAGTCTAACTGGGAAAAAGCCCTTTGTTCCTTCTTAGTCTATTACATTTATACAAAAAGGTGAGATGGTTGGGCTGCCCAAAGTAACCTTTGGGCTTCCCAACACTTGAATTTTCTTAAAACGTTTTACATAATATTACAAATTACAAAAATGACCAATCCTTCATGAGGAGGGTCCCACTTGGGAGTCTAGAAACTTCTTCCATGCCGAAGCTTCAGCAGCAATCCCTTCAAAGGTGCAAGGATCCAAAAAATAAATGTTAATTTCAAACTTCTCAGCCTGGTTCTTTATAGCCTCGACCCTGGCTGCACTTAACCTAAGCTGATCTTCCAGAAGCTGCACACTAACAGCTGAATGGCCTACTTCACTTCTCAGAATTTGGTCATCGATGGCCTTAATATGTCGCATCCTTTCTTCTTCATCCTGATGTTTTTTCTGTAGCATCTCACAAATGAATTGTGGTCTGGGAAATCATCTAGCCTCTGCTCGGCCTCTACCTGGCATCGGTTGTATGTAATGAGGATTCTTCTAAAAAATTCCGAGCAGGCTCCATTTGTCTTCCTGACTGCTTTCTTGAAATCCTCCGCGGTGTTAATAGCAAATTCTATTAAATCATGATCCCGCTTGAGGGCTTGTTTATCTTTTGCTGGCAGCTCTGCTGGAGTCTCTTCGTTGCTTTCCAACCTTGCTATTCTTGCAGTTAGGACCTCGAGGACGTCCTGAGATCTATCCACAAAGTAAGATGCAGTTTCCAAGATTTCTTCCAATTGACCATCGATCTGCAGCACTCTACATCTTTCTTCCTCAACAGCAGTCTGTAGCTGCAACATCTTGGTTTTTTGGGCCAAGACATGCTCTTTGAATGGTTGGAGGTTAACCTGCTGTTCTCTTGCTTCCTCCAGAGCAATTGTTAAAGAAGAAATCTGCTCTTGATGTTCCTTTCTCAATTCTTGGGTGTGCAGCGTGTTGGCCTCCAAGAGACTCTTTTGCTGCTCTTCTAGTTCCTCCACCTTTTCCAGCAGCTGTTCCTTTTCAGTTCTTAACTCTTGATATTCTTTCTGTACTCTCCCTAGAGACGCCTGTGTAGTTTCCAAAACTTGTATTTCTCCTTGGAGGGCCTGTACTTCAGCCCTTGAGGACTTCATTTCCCTTTGTATATCATCGTATTTCCTCTTGAGCCTGTTACTTTCTTCCCTCTCTTTCCTCAATGTATCTTTCAACTGAGCAGAGGATTTCTTGGATTGCTCCAAGTCAGTTATTACCTTGTCCATGTTATCTTCTGAGGCGTGGAGTAGTGCAGTCCCGGCTCTCAGGGTGAGCCTTGGATCTTGGTATGTTCCTAACATAACAGCCGTATCCGTTATCATTTTACCAGGCATACTTCCTACCTTTACTTTCCTTTCTGTCCTCTTCATTATTCTCTTCGTTGCCCTATCATAATAAACAGTGTTGAAATCAGGGATTTCTTCCCCTTTTTTCTGCACAAAAGGAACCAGTTTGAGAGTGGGGACCATGGGGGTGCTAGCAGCAGGTACTTGTGGGTCTTGAACCTCGGGGTTCTCCACATCCTGGGTCTACCTTGCAGCTGTACCAGTGGCTGATTGTTCTGTCTCTGTTTGTGTCAGTTTCAGCCTTTCTGCTTCCTGCTTTTGTAGCTCCTCATCGAGCTTTCTCTTCGCTTCCTCTGCTTTCTCAGCTGCTTCTTGAGTAGCTCTTCTTTTCTCTTCTTCTTCCATATGCAGCCATTCTGCAGCTTCTTTTGCCAACCTCTGGGCTTCTTCATTTCTCCTTTTGGCTTCTTCCTCGGCCTTAGCCTGTTCATCCCCCTTTCCACCTTTGGTGGTGATTTTCTTCGTGAATCTTCTCTTCAGTGCTGTCATGTTCGGGGCATTTCGGAAGACAGATTCTTCCCTATCAAAATGGTGAGTATACTTGAAATGCACCTTATTTTCTTTACAATGTTCAACAACTTTACCATGGGAATCATTTCTGTGATAGGGCATCTCACCAAAATGGAACCTCTCTAGCTCCTCTATGAATTCACCAGCTTGTTTCACCTTAGTGAACCTGTAGCTTCCTAGTCTAAAGGGCAAGGGAGGATAAGCAGTCTTCTTGTGTTCGAATAGGTGTAAATTTGAGCATATAGATCTGTAGACAAACACACAACTCACAAAGAAGATCTCACAATTTACTCAGCCATTGAAGAATGAAACAGTGCAAAAGGCTTGCAGCTGTGAATGCTTTCATTAATAAAAAAAGTAATCCAGATAATAATTACAATGATGTAAAATGGCTTTAATAGCCACAAGCAATTCGAATCCACATGAGGAAGTTCGAATTGATGACTCTACTTGACTGTAGGTAACCAAGACTTGTCTAAATCACAATTGGAGTTCTAAAACACAACTAACTGTTACATTTAGTATTAAATAATGGTTAACTGACTGTGGTAGGTGAGAAAAGCGCCCCACATGTGTGCAATTAATTAAACCATTATTTAACTGAATGTAACCGACTCCTAACTTGTCTTGACTAGTCATCAACTGAAGTTAAAGACCAAGTAGTTAACTGTCCTTGTCTAAATCATAACCAG
>LPNX011021775.1:1055937-1094895 GCA_001517045.1 Pseudotsuga menziesii | reverse complement strand
GTCTAAATCATAACCGGAGTTCTAAAACACAACCAACTGTTACATTTAGTATTAAATAATGGTTAACTGACTGTGGTAGGTGAGAAAAACGCCCCACATCTGTGCAATTAATTAAACCATTATTTAACTGAATGTAGAGAGCTAGAACTGAATGTAACTGACTCCTAACTTGGCTTGACTAGTCATCAACTGAAGTTAACTGACCTTGGTTGGTTTCGGCACTCCCAGTTGCTTCCTAAATTGTAGGGATTGATCTAGGAGACTCCTAAACTTATGCAATCAAGTGCAATAAGTGGCAGTGAGCCTCAATTAGTGTTCCCCACACTTTGGTAACTGAAACATGTGCCCCAATTAGGTTAAGTTTAACCAATGGTGCTAATGACTATAAATAGACTGGATGGACTCCCGATTTAGACATGACTCCCGATTTAGACATATGACCAAATTTGGACAAGGGAGGATTAATAATCCTAACAACAGGAAGCTGCCTATTCCATCCAGGAACACTTGTCTGACTTCCTCCTTATGGACAATGTAATCAGTTGCATATTTTGGCAGTAGGGAAGGCACTCTCTAGCCTCCAAACATTCTGAAGTACATGCCATGTTCGGTCAAATAGTAGTCTGCGTAATCCACTATTACTTTCATGGCCTCCTCCGACATACAATCACACTCTTTCCGGAAAATGAGTGTGTATAGTGGCATAATGAAGTGCTCACAGACTTCTCTGTAATGGCTGTGGTAGTGGTGTGCCCACAGTGGTCTATAAGCAACATAGACAAGCATTCTTTCCCGGTCCCAGATGCACCTGAGACCAGGGAAAGGCTGGTTGCCCAATATACAGTCTATCAATATTGAACTCATATAGAATTCAGATCTTTTCTGGGACTCTCCTCCCAAGGCTTAGGCCAAGCAAGAAGAAAGACTGCTTGATACAAGGATGGCCCAGTTGAAGATTGTCCCTTGGGTTGCCACATGAAAAATGATGGGTATCCACTCTAGCTTGAAGAATCTTCCATGAGCTCTCCCAAAGACCCTATTAAGCATGAGAGCTATAAATCTGTAGGGAGCCCTCAAGCTCGCTGTATCATACTCACCCGTCGGTCTGTATCGATAATGTTTTCCCTGCAACAACATTCTCTTAAGAGTCTCTACCAGGTCCATTCTAATGCTATTCAGCCAGTCATCAGATAAGAATAATTGGGCTTCTGGCAGGTGATAAGCCAACACCACATATCCAGGGCTAAATGCAGCATAGCCCTGTCTTTCATCATTTTCCAGAATCATTGTTGTTACATCTGCCCGAGGCAGAATCCAGCCAATTACTTCGGCGCATGGGAACAGCTTTGGTCGTGTGGCAACCTTCATAAGAGAATATTTTTCTATGTTGGCATAAATGGACTCTTCTTCTAAGCCCATGTCAGAAACTTCTCTTCGGGTAATCAGTCTATAGATTTCCCCCCACTGGTACTCTAATTCAACACCAGAAATACATTTAGTGTCCTCATATACGTATTCTGTCTTGGTGACAACCTCTACTTCTGGCTCTTCTTCGACCACAGGGGCCTTCTTCTTTTGCCTCTTTGACATGGTGGACTCGAATTCTTCCTGCCAAATATAACAATGTAACATTAAGCAATTCAAGCTGCAGACACTTATATGATAATGTGTAGCGTTTTACTTCTTCTATGTGTATCATGACAGCAATTAGTTAACGAAGCTAACATATGTGTATACCTAGGCTGAAATGACCTTACTAACAAAGCTATTGAAACATGATGCACATTGTTCAGTGACTTAGTATATGTCTAGCATGATTGAAAAGAGTTATATGCAGTAAGATTATGCAAGCTACCACTGTTTGCCAATACCAAACATTTCTCACAATGCAATCGGACGAAAAAACATCTACATTAGCGCGAAGGAAACTCCCGCTCTCTGCAGGTGCCATTATCAAAACAATGCGCGGGACAGATAGGGGAAAACTACGCAAGCCCTCAAATGAAGCTTTTAACAACACCACTACCCTTGCGATTTCTGGTTAATAAATTGAACGCCGTGACGTATCCCCTCCACAGGTTAGGTTTTAAAAAAAACAACTACGCGTGGAACAGTGCGACAAAATGCTTGCTATTCGAGGATGCGGGTTTCTAGGGCGCGCTTGATCACAGAAAACCCCCAGTGCAAACTATGGTGAAGAATTATGCATCGCGGTACACCCTCTTCCCCGGCCCAGGTTCGAAACTAAGCAAGAATTAGGTTGCGCGGGACCGCGTAGGTAAAAAAGGCTAGGGTTCAAGGGTACGGGAAAAAGGGAAACCCCCAAATGCTACAAAAAACCACAAAACCATCCCCCTGCAAACCCATCATTACACACAGGGTGGCTTAGCGCAGACGGCGTAACGGCTGCCTGCACCAAACCCCCATCCACTACGCGCGAGGTTGCAAACGGACAGCCGTGGGAAAAATACTGCTTTGGGGTTAAAATGCCCCACCCCATGGTCAAAAGGATAAAAACTCCACCTATATAGACGTCTAATAGAACGGGATGAGAAAGACGGCCGGGGAAGCAAACCATCATAGAAAACCACCAACAGTTCAAACAGAAAAGGAAAAATGAAGAGCCTACCTGGAAATACGACGAGTATGGCGGGTCGATGACGGTCAGGATTCCACAATTTCCACCTGGATACAGGTACATCGACCGAGGGGTCCTTCACTAGCTTGAGAAAATGACAGCGCGACAATGACAATGCTCGACAGTCGAAAAACAACAATAGAATAATCCAACAACTCGACTCCGTTTATATACACACAGCCAAACTTCCGCGGCAGGTAAAAGATCGGATGGCGGACCGCTTTTGGGTCGAAAATTGAAAGCCGACTTCCTTCCGCAATGGTGGACGGCCAGAGCGTCAATCCATCCGCGGAAATATGCATGGCAGGAAAAACTAGAAATCGGACGCCGGAGACAAAACTGATCGGAAGGTTTAAAGCATGCATTCTTCCGCAATGGCCAGAGCGCCAAGCCATCCGCAACATCGGGACTTAAGTCGGAAGCAGAACACTTTGGGATCGGAAGCTGAAACGTATTTCTTTCCATATCGGTGGACACCATGACTCAAAGAACGTTAAAGGACTAATCGGAAGAGGAAGCAGTTTTCCTTCCGCAACGACAGAGGACAGAAACGATGAAAGTTTCGATGCAAAACCCAAAAGTCAGCCAAGCGGGAAACAAAACGTTTAAGCAATGATCAGGAGCGAAAGTGGTTTGCCATCTACAACGACGGATAAAGAAAGGGCAAATCCTTCCGACGTAAATCACAAAATCGGCCGATGAGAAAACCAACTGATCGGAAAGAAAATCAAAGACAAAACCAAATATCCATCCACAACGACGGAAGACCAAACAAAGAACTTCCGATGCAAAACCAAAAGGCAGCCGATTTTGTCAACCGAATCGGGAGAAAAGTAAAAACTGAACATCCATCCGCAATGGCGGAGAAATAAATGACAAGTCTTTCCGATCTAAACTAAGAAATCCACCGATTAAAACCAATGTATCGGGAGCGAAACCAAAGTCAAAAACCCAAAGTTTATCCGCAATGGTGGGGAAATAAACGACATGTCCTTCCGATTAAACCACGAAATCAGCCAATTAAAACCAAAGTATCGGACAGGAAATCGAAGTCACGACTTAATATTTTTCCGCAACGGCGGGAGTATCAATCAAAAATATTCCGATTCAAGCATGTCGTAAATGCATTCAAAGGCAGCAATAAAGTCTGATCAAACATTAGATTTCTTCAAGCATCAGAGGGAGAATCTCAACAAATGGTAAATCAATTCAATCATAGGAAAACAAAGAAAAAATCAACTAATCCAAATCAAAGGAGGGTCCTAATTTTTTTTTGGAATTTTGGGAATTTGTTGCAGCTGCAACAGGACTCTCATCCCCTTCGCCTATACCCTAGTTTCCATTTACCCTTGTTGCAGATCTTGGAGGTTGGGATTCTTGGAGGAGAGAAGCAGGTGATCCAAATTGAAGGTTTCACGAGGTTCCTTGAATGATGAGAAGGTGTATTTTTGTACTTGTTTCATTGATTAATAAATACTTGGCATTCTTCCATTTCTAAATCACTTTGTATTTCTCAAGTTTTGATTATATGTTAATTCTTATGAGATCAAGGTTTCATGTTCTTTTGAATATCAATGTTTTATATGTAGTCAAATTGGTTTGAGGAAGGTTTGAAGTGGTTTTGCAGGTTCCTTGATTGAAGAGAAAGAGGAGGACTCAAGGAAAGGATTGGATCAAGCTTATATTTGTATGTACACACCCTCCTAACCCTTGAACTTTTGCTTAATCACTATATTTGCATAACTTTACATGTATGTCTGTAACGCTAGTATGTTGGTGGGCTCACCCTAGCCATAGGAACACTTTCCCTAAAAACAGAAATGGTGACTCTGCTGAGGAGAATAATATCTTCTTTGGGGTCTCGAATTCTATTTGTCTAATATATTTGAAGGTCTGATTCTTGATTTCAGGTTAGGAACAATCCTTGAGTCATTGTAGACACTCTCCTTGTTGTTTTGGAACTTGATTTCATCTTTTTTGCACCTTTAAGTACCCACACGCTTGTGGCAGCGCATATAATAGTGTTTTTCCCTCATACACGCTGGTTCATAGTGCTTCCACATTATTTTAAAATTTTATTGTCAGTATTGTGCACTAATGTGTCTCTCCTGTAAGTGCTTTTTACACTTTTAGGTCTATTTTGAAAGGGTTTGGTTGCAGTCTTTGGAGTCCCTGTTGTTCTCAGGTATGTGTAGGATCATTTGGAAGTGGTGTCTTCTATTGTGGTTGATGTCAACTTTATGTTAGAATCCATTTTTAATAATTTGGGCTTGTGATTAACTTTGTCCTTGATCTCCTTGTTTGGCATGACCTTGATTTGTATGGTGTTTTGATCAACCTCTGTTAGTAGGTAGAGACTGAACTTGTGAGCCATATGATCCTTGTCTTACTTAGTATTTTTGGTCAAACTCTTTATGCCAAAGTGGTTTACTTGATATATTATGCAATTCTTCCTTCCAAGAGAGAAGTTGTCAAACCTTAGGTTATTCTATGGTTCTGTTTTGTGGACATAGTACAAAAGTCCATTTGCTTTTGTTTACGTCATATGCATGTACTTGTTTATGGTTTATGGTTTATTTTTTTGTTTTAAAAGTAAAAAGTAAAAATAGCAAGTATTTTCTTATATGCATTTAGGTTAGTGTCATTATTCTTAGATGCATTTGCACATATCTATTTTTTTTAAAGAAATAGATCTTTTTATTTGTGGCCTGCATTTTTAGTTTTGAAAAGAAAAAGAAAAAGTAAAATATTTGTATTTTGAACATCTTTTGCATTTTCCATGTTGTTTCCACTTTCGAGTCAAAAACATAATTATATTTCATCACCACTACCTTTTTGATTAATCAAGAGCCTTTAAAAATGTAATGACCCAATTTGAAAATTCCAAACAAAGGCATAATTTGGGGAAAATTTGTATTGACTAGTATTGACTCTAGGTGCTTCGAATGGCACAAGAGGGTATCGAATTCGGTAGAGACTAATACGGTGAGTATTAGGACCACTAAATGGACTCTCTGGTCACTTTAGAACATGTTATATACATCTACAATTAGAAAAGTTTATGGACATCTGCAACTCGATTTGGGGTCATTGACAAAAATGGAAAAATTGCTAGTAAATTGTGGTGAAATTCCCCCTAAGGTGTGAGCAGAAATGGCTCTCCAAATCATATGCGACCCCCCCCCAAATTATCAAACATATTTTGGGGAATTATATTATGATTCATTAAATATAATTAGGTGTTGTTATAATCTCTACAACATATATATAAATCTTCATATTCTAATGCATATGTTCAGTGATATTCGCTTAAGGGAAATGGCATTAATAACTTAACTTTGACTCATAAAATGTATATGAAATGGTTCAGAAAAGATAATAAGTAATGTATACCATTAATACCATATCAATAGCTCACTCAAAAGCATATAACATCATAGCAAATCCTCAACACAAATCAGATACACAACTCCATTGAAATGGGAAATGGCAATACATGTAAACTAGTCAAATCATAGCTTGGAAATGTGGAAATTTTTGCATATTTATTTCTGATAATTTAGACTTACAAAGAGTATTGGAGACATATTAAAAACCCATAAATCATTCATCCATTCTTGGGAATCAACTGGACTCAACAAGGCGCAAGCATCATTCACATTATTGCACCATCATATGGAAACATGGGAATAATGAAGTAGGCAATGAGAGAATGGGAAGAGACATGGATCAAAAACTATATAATAATCCTATATGGAATACAAACACTCAATTAAGATCCAATTTATAGTTTAGGGTGTCCTCTCCAACAACCAATTTGGATGAGAATCCGGCTCCCTCGAAATTGGCTCACTAGCAAGGAGAATGAGCACTCACAGTGCAATGGAAAAACTAGTGCTTTCCTAAGGTCCTCCAAGTTCTAATTCTCTCCCATAGTATTCCTCCAACTCATCCTTGATTTTTAGTGACCCCCATGACACTTGTCCTTCTCCCTATCCCTCCATCTTCCTCAAAATTCGAATTGCTTCTACCAAACCTCAAGTGCGCCCTCTTGGAGGATATTTTATCCTTGACATGTCATATTTTCTTAGGTCTGCAATCAGGTCTGGTTTTTTCATAGAATTTTCCATCATTGTTTTCTTAAAATGTGGGGAATCTCTTTCCAAGTGGCACATAGTTTCTTCCTAGTCTCTTCCTCTTCCATGGGGAATTATTCCTCTTCACCTATTAGAATCCTTTAGCTCATGAAATGTTACTTGACACCTCTTCACCTTCCAAGAACATTCCATTACTCATAATTTCAAAGTTGGGATTAAGTCATGACATGTGTAAGGAAGAATCTAGCCACCCAAGGTCTCCATGAACCTCCAAATGTATTCATGAAGGAATTCCACTTTATTTTCTCCATACTTATTATTTGTATTTCCCAATTTGATGTGTATATGGTAAAATAAGGTTATCTTGGGTCTCATAGCTCCCTTATTGCAATATTTAATGCCTCCTCCCCAACCTAGGGAACTTGTAGGTGGGTGAAAGACTGCTAACTACTAGTCTCATTGGGATGGGGACATGACATTCCTCCCCACACAATATTTATTGTCCTTAACCAATCCCAAGTTTGGATGTTGCACAATTTGTTCAGCTTCCCTAGTGACTTCCTCACTAGGAAAAGCCTTCCATTGTACCAAGTATTTTTTTATTGTTCTGCTCCTTAACCTTATTTCCCTTGTTTTCAATATTTTTTCTGGAATGAGAACAAGTTGTCCTTCATCATCCAATGGAGGTGATGTATCTAAAACTTATATATGCTTACCTATAACATTATTTAGACATGAAACATGAAATTCATTTTTTTTTTGTCTGCATATTGTTTTTGCTGATTTTGGGCAACCTACAAGTTATCTTTCAAAACATTAAAAATTTCTTGACTTTTTTCAATTCAATACTTAACCTTTAGAGCTCTATTATCACAAAAAACGTGGTCAATAAAATTGGATGCATCATAACCATATATTTATTTTAAAGGATACATGCCAATGGACATATGAAAAGTAGTATTGTAGCAAAACTCACCCAAATGCAACCATTTTATTCAAGCTTTTTGCTGCCCACTAACATAATTCCTCAAGTAGAATTCCAACCATTGATTCACCCTCTCTGTTCGGCCATATTTTTGTGTATGATATATTTTTCTATGTGCCAAATTACCCCCCACAATTTTGAAGATTTCTTTCCAAAATGCACTCAAAAATCTGCTATCTCTGTCACTAACAATGCTCTTGGGAATCCCATGCAATCTTAAAACTACTTTAAGGAATAGTTCAGCCACTTGTGTAGCAGTGAAATTGGTAGTAAAAACAAATAAATGATCAAATTTAGTGATTCTATCCACCACTACAAATATGTAATCCTTATCAAGTTCCTTGGGCAAACCTGTGATGAAATCCATGGAAATGCTCTCCCATTTTTTATCTGGAATATGAAATGGGTGCAAGAGGCCAGTTGGATGAGTGTGATCCACTTTGTTTTGTTGACATGTGGATAATTCATTAACATATTTAATAATATCATCCTTCGACCCTTTCCATGAGAATATTTCCCTCAACATTCTATATGTTTTGAAGAAACCAGGGTGACCTTCTGGAGGAGAATCATAAGCTTTCTTCAAAACTTTCTCCTTCAAACTCGAACCAGGGACCAAATAGATTATATATTTGTAGTATATTATTCCTTCCAACACCTTATAACTATAATCATGGTTAGTCCCATCAAAAATTTCACAAGGAAACTTATCATTGGCATACTCTACTTCTAATATGGATTTCCAATTTTCTACTACATCCATTAGAGAAATAGAAGATATTCTAGATAAGGCATAAATTAACACATTATTATTTCCCTTCAAATATTCAATATCATAGTCAAATTATTGAATCTTACTCACCCACTTTTGTTCCTTTCATTTAGATCCTTTTGAGTGAGGAAGTACTTTAAGTTGTTATGGTCAGTTTTGACCACAAACTTGTTTCCCACCAAGTATTGCCTAAACTTGATCAAAGCATGCATGATGGCTAACATTTATTTATCATAAAAAGAGTAAATATTCTCATGTGGATGTAGCTTCCTACTCTTGAAAGATATTGGGTGTTGTCATTTCTTTAGGACTGCTCCAATGCCTTCTCCTGATGCATCACATTCCAAGACAAATGGTTTAGAAAAATCAAGCAAGGCTAGAATAAGACAATTTCTTATTACCTATTTCATTCATTGGAAAAAATTTCATCCCCTTCATGCCATTGGAAATCATATTTCTTTGTCAAATAAACGAGAGGTGAAGTTAATTGGGAGAACCCATTCATAAACTTCCTATAGTAAGTACAAATTCCAATGAATCCTCTCAATTCAGTGAGATTTTTGGGACGAGGCCATTCTGTAATGGATTTTATGTTTCCCATATCCACCTTCACACCATATTGACCAATGATATGTCCAAGATACAAGAGTTATGTCAAACCAAACTCACATTTTGACATCTTAGCAAATGAATATTGATCATGCATAATTTTTAATACCACTTCTAGATGATGTAGATGTTCCTTCCATGTTTTACTGTAAATAAGAATGTCATCAAATAAATCTAGTATAAACTTACAAAGTTTCTTGTGGAATATATTGTTCATGCATGATTGGAATGTAGCAGGAGAATTTTTCAATCCAAAAGGCATGGAAACAAACTCAAAGTGACCATAGTGGCATCTGAAAGCAATCTTTGGTATGTCTTCTTCCCTAATCCGAATTTGATGATAACCATATCTAAGGTCAATTTTTGAGAAGAAATTATCACCATGGAGCAAATCCATGAGCTCATCAATCCTTGGGATGGGATATCTATTATTCACTGTATTCTTATTTAAATCTCTAAAATCAATGCACATTCTCAAAGTTCCATCCTTTTTCTTTAACATAACAACTGAAGACGCATATGGGATTGAACTAGGCCTTATGAGACCCAAATCCAAAAGTTATTTAATGGCTTCCTCAATATCATTTCAAATCATTTTGGGGTTCCTATAGGGATGCATTTTGATAGGTTGTGTTCATATCTCTAACTCAATGATATGCTCCACCCCTCTGTATAGTCGTCTTCCTGGGGGGAGGTCTCCAAAAACCCTCTCATACTTACTCAATAACTGCTCTGTCTCCTTAGGATGATTGGAAACCTTAAAGTGAAGTTTATAATATGTAATTAAACATTAAACAACCCATTTTATGTCTCCATTCCTCAAGGTAGACCGCATACTATGAGAGGACACCACTTGATTTGGGTAAGTGTGCATTCCCCTCAACAAGATGGGTTTCCCTTCTGAATTTTCGATCCTCATTTCAGTGACTTAATAGTTTACTATATTCCCCCATAAATAATACAAACATTGGACTCCAAAAACCACATTTTTATCAGCCACATTCACTACATAGAAATTTTTAGTGATAGAATGATTTCCTATAGTAACTTGAAGCTTTGGAATCCATTGGGTGCACTCTATAGAATTGTTACCTGGAATGATGAATGTGAAACCATCGAAGGTTTCATATTGTAAATTTATCCTCTCCACCATGGATGAATATATGAATTTATGAGTGGATCCTCCATCCACTAGGACCGTAACCTTTTGGCCTTGTATGTTACCCTTGAGCCTCAGTCTGTGAAACATAGGTACACCTAAAAGTACTGCATTTTTTCCTATCTCATGAGTGGGATGTTATTCTTATGTTGTTTCACTCCCATATTATTGGGCTACAAGTTATGATTCTTCATCCTTCCCCTCTTCCTCATCTTCAAAGAAAACTTCAATGTATTGTGTTTCCCCTTTGCACATTTATGTCCCAGAACCCAAGGTTGTTGACATGTGAAGCATAGTTTATTTCTTCTAAGTTATTATTTGCTTGTCCCTCCCTTGTTTTATTTATAAAATGAGTCCATTTTCTATGGTTTCTTACCTTCCTTTAATTTGTAAGGGTAATTAGGATTAGGGGGGTATTTGGTTCTTGGCAACACATTCTACAAGTCTCTTGTCAACTTCATGGAATCCTTCAATGTAGCTAACTTGTGGGATTTCATGAAACCTCTCAAAGGTTCTTTCAATCCTTCAGTAAATAGTAAAACCAACCTATCCATAGATACATCAGAAACCATTACTAAAATATTTTCAAATTCTAACATATATGCTTCAGGAGTTCCAACTTGCTTCAATTGTGCTAGTTCTTTGAAAGGAATTTCAGGGTCTTTCCTCTCAAATCTATCCATTAATGCATGGGAGAAAACCTCATAAGATAAAATATTATCATTTCCCAAGGTTATAATACCATGGAACTACCAATCACTAGATTCCCCTTCAAGTTGTAAAGTGGCCATTTTCAAGGCAACTTCTTCAACCATAGGATTTAACTAGAAATACACACTTAATTTTTGTAGCCAAGCACTAGCAGATATTTGGGAAGAACCATCAAAGGAATGAATAGTTACTTTTCCCATGGTATAATTTAATTCTTTATTAAGAGGAGGTATCCTATTTCCACTTCCTCTGTTCTTAAATTGAAGATAGGCCCTAATGAACTGATCGAAAGGTAGGAATTTCCTACATTCATCACTTTAGTTGCTGCCAATCATTTGATGCTTCCCTCACATCATAAGTAGTGTAAGGGACCTATTTGGACTCTAAAAAATTAGTAATTGCATGTCCGGTCTGATTATTGAATTCATTGGGTCGGTTATGAGGTCCAGTCTTTGAAAAGATGGCTTCCCCATGGGTCTTCTTCTCATCATGAGGTGTACTACTACTACTCCCGGGTGTTGACTTGCCCCCAAGTTGGATATCAAAAAATTCAAACCCTTGCATAAAATTCTTGGTAATACCTTCATGAAATGCCTTAACGAATGTTTTAAGGTCCTCATTATCTTCCTTGTCCTCCATATCTCCAAATCCTAGTTCTTTCCTAATCTCCTTGTACATAGAATTAATTTCTTCACTCTCTTCTCTTCCATTGTTAATGTATCTAGTATGAGTTTATAATGGAGGGAGGTCATCATCTAGAAACATGAATATAGAAATCCAGAAGGTGCTAATAACATGCTTTGATACCACTGTAATGACCCAATTTGAAAATTCCAAACACAGGCAGAAATTGGGGAAAAATTGTATTAACTGGTCTTGACTCTAGGGGCTTCGAATGAAACAAGAGGGTCTCAAATTTGGATGAAATGGTGAGTATTCAGAAAAAAATGGTCTCTACGGTCACTTTATAACAGGTTATAGACATCTGAAACTCGATTTTTGGTCATTGACAAAAATGGAAAAATTGCTAGTAAATTGTGGTGAAATTCCCCCTAGGATGTGAGCAGAAATGGCTCTCCAAATCATATGCGACCCTCCAAAATTATAATAAAAAGTATGGATAAATATATTAGAATTACTTTACTATCATTAGGTGTGGTTATAAGTTATTCAATATGGATATAAATCTTCATATTCAAATGCATATGTTCAATGATATTTGCTTAAGGGAAATGGCAGTAATAGCTTAACTTTGACTCATCAAATGTATATGAAATGGTTCAGAAAAAAGAATAAGGAAAGTATTAAATTAAAATAATATAAATATCTCACTCAAAATCATATAAATCAGAGAAAATCCTCAACACAAATTAGATACACAATTCCATTGAAATGGGAAACCAATACATGGAAACTAGTAAAACCATAGCTTGGAAACGTGGACATTTTTGCATATGTATTTATGATAATTTCAACTTACAGAGAGTATGGGAGACATATTAAATATATATAAATCATTCACCCATTCTTTGGAATCATTTTGACTCAACAAGGCACAAGCATCATTCACACTAGAGTGCCATCATATGGAAACATTGGAATAATGAAGTAGGGAATGAAGGAATGGTAGGAGAGATGGACCACGAATTGTAGCAGCCTCCTATTTGAAATAATAAAACTCAATTCATATACAAATTATAGGTAATTTTTTCCTCTCAAACAACCAATTTGGATGAGAATCCAACTCATTGAAAAATTGGCTCACTAGCAGGGAGAGTGAGCACTCACCGTGCAATGGACAAACTAGCGCTTTCCAAAATGCCAAAGGAAAATTCTAAAATGATAAAATACATTCTCATTCATATTTAAATATTTTTATAACTCTCCTAAGGTCCTAAAAGTTATAATTCCCTCTCATATTATTCCTCCAACTCATCCTTGATGTTTAGTAACCCCCATGACACTCATCCTTCTCCCCATCCCTCCATTTTCCTCCAAATTTTAATTGATTCTACTAAACCCCAAGTGCACCCTATTGGAGGATAATTTCATACCTGACATGTAATATTTCCATAGGTCTGCAATCAGGTTTGATTTTGTCATAGAATCTTCCATCATTGTTGTCATAAAATGCAGGGAATCTCTCTTCAAGTGGCACATAGTTTCTTCCTAGTCTCTTTCTCTTCCATGGGGAGTTATTCCTCTTCACCTATTCGAATAATTGATCTCATGAAATATTACTTGACACTTCTTCACCTTCCAAGAATTTTCCATTCCTCATAATTTCGAATTTGGGGTTAAGTCATGGCACATGTAAGGAAGAATCTAACCACCCAAGGTCTCCATGAACCTCCAAATGTCTTCAGGAAGAAATGCCACTTTATTTTCTCCATATTTATTATTTCTATGATCCAATTTAATGTGTATATGGTAAAATAAGGTTCTCTTGGGTCTCATATATCCCTTATTGCAATATTTAATGCCTCCTCCCCAATCTAGGGAACTAGTAGGTGGGTGAAACATTGATAACTAGTAGTCTCATTGGGATGGGGACATGACAAAAAAGAACATTGATAATTAAAATATATTAGTAAGTTTAATTTTTTAGGGATGACACATACTAGTATAGGATAGTGTTTTGTACTAGGTCTTACCTTTAAACTTTCCAAAACAATTAAACTCAAAATATAGTGGCCATTATTCAGGTAAATCCAAGTTTACAAAAATGTGAACCAAAAAGCTCCGATCACATAGGAGTCAAGCACGAGGTCGTGCGAGATTTATTTACAAAGATATAGTTTCAATACTCAATTGAGAATACACCAGAGTTGTTGCACATTTGGGGATTCACTCAGTACCTCCTTTTGGCCCTTTCTGGTTCCTGGTACTGTTTGAGTTTTAGGCTTAGCTACCCTGCCCATGCGCATTGACTAGATTGACAACTGTTCCGCCGGAACCTTTTTGTGAGTTTGGTAGCCTTAGTATCTTGACCTCTATGGCTCTACATAGGTGGTGGTGGAAGGTTATTTCCACTTTACCTAGGGAATACGTAGGAGGAAACCTCATGCAACTCTTTGGAAAAGCAGTTGGTGATTCAAATGCTTTCCCCAAAGTGATTGTATTATGGAACCCAAGTAAATATCCTTCACCCTTAATTGGTTAGTTTTGGGCCCTCATCATCTCAGACTCTTCATTGGAAGGTATCTTTGTTTGTTTGGTCCAGATACTTAGGATTTTTTCCAGTGGTGTGCTCTTTGTTTCTAGTTGGCCTTAGATATTTCTCTCTTATTGAGTCAGAAAATATGGCTAGTATCCTCATGGACACTAACTAAAGGAACCTTATTCAAGTGGATTGTTATGATTTTCCTTTTGTTGGGAACGTTGGTGTTCCCTTGATGGCCACTTTGAGTCTTCTTGGATTCACCCTTGGGCTACCGGTTTGGTTTTTTTCCACTCCAACTGACCTAAATTATCCTGATACTTCTCAAGCAAACACCTTATATCAATGGAATCAAAACAATGTTTATCCTTCACTAGTAGCATCATCTCCTCCTCCTTCCACCTCATATGGTGAAAGTTCTAATGCTAGTAACCAACAATCTAAAAGTAACAAATGGAGGAAGAGCAGGAAGAATATGTGAAAGAAATGGGGAAGTCACCCAACCACCATGAGTCATGTTGGGCCCATCCATCCAACCTTTGTGACTCATGTTGGACCCAGTCACCCAACCTATGGAAGTCATGTTGGGGGCATCTACCCAGCCTATGCTAGTCATGCTGGGAGAACCACCTAGCCTTTGTAGGTCATCCTAGGGGAAAAAATCCAGCCTCTGCAAGTCATGTTGGACCCATCCACCCAGTCTATGATAATCATGATAGGGGATACCACCCATCCTCTGGAGTTCATGCTAGGGGCAAGAAGTCAACCAATGTGAGTCATGTTGACACTATTGAGAAAACCAAATGTTTAGTATGCAAGCCTAAGTTCCCTTGTAATATTTGCAAGGGAGATCACCTTACTGACTTGTTCCTTGCTATTGCAGAAGTACAAAGAGTGGGGTTCGAGTCTCAAGGATTTTATGCTCCTCATCCATCTGTGACTTCTCAACAACCTATTCAACCTTTGATTGATCAAGTGTTTGAACCAATTCAATCTTTCGTCAATCCCACTCTTTCTTTAGAGGGTGACCCACATAAAGTAGTTGAATCGATGCAATCTTCGATCAATCCCACTTTTCCTTTGGAGAGTGAGTTGTCTACTAGTCATGTTTTCTTCATTGCCAATTCAGAAATTTCTAGACAAGGGGGCACCGAATTTGGTTTTAATGAACCCCCACCAATCCCTTAGATTGTTTCCTTTGATTGGAATACTCTAGGTGAGTCGTTCCTTCCTTCTGCTTCACTTTTCAAATAAAGGTCTGAGTTAAACACTACACAATTTTTCGTTGTAACATAGATGAAGGATCTCTTATTAGCATTTTATCTGTGCATGCTTGGAGAGGTATGGGATCTCCCAAACTAGTGCTGACTATTAATTATCTGTTGGAATTTGATAGAAGACCTAGTCAAACTTTGGGAGTTATTTCTCAAACACCTGTTACTTTAGGTGGGTAGACTATCTTAGTTTATTTTATGGTTATAGAGGACCCCTTGGACTTCAATATGCTCCTTGGGCGTGATTATGTATATGCTATGAACGTTGTGGTGTATACACTCTTTCATGTGATGTATTTTCCACACAAACAAAGCATTGTCAATGTCGATCAACTGACATTTGTTGATCCCTCTCATTACCTTAGACCAAGTATATCCTTTATCAATTCCCAGTGTTTTGGTAGAAACTACCCCTCCATGAGTGAATTATATGGCCTCATATCTATCATGTACAATTTCCACTGATAAGAAGCCTTTGTCTCCATGCTTACCTTCTTGGGACTCGGTCCCAGTAGTTGAATGTGAGATCTATCCAATGGGGACATTGGAGTCTTCTCTCCACCCCATTGATCCAACTAAATGTTCATATTTGTGTTCCATATGGGACATTATACTTCCTTTAGATGAAGTCTTCCTAGAATCTATGGTACATTCTAACATTCATTTGGATGTTGACTCAGTTGTGGTTAGATCCATCCCTGACTTTATTTTTGAGTATGATCTTTCTAATAATCAATCCTCACACATTTACATTGTTGAGTCTTTGGACTCTCCCATCGAACAACAAGTTGGAAACCTTGAGCAGTTTAACTCTTCTTATAAAAAAATTTACTCACATGATGTTAAGTATGTTCCTACAGACCTCATCAGCTATGTCAACTTTATATTTCCTCTTGAGGTTGATATTATTGATTATAAATCCTTAGACCTTGGCACCATAGAGTCTTCCTTGGTTAGCTCTTCCTTGAATATGCCTCTTATTGAAGTTAGCAAAGTTTCAAATGTTTCTACCAAGGTGACCTGTATTAGATCTCTTCTTTTGAATATGATATTGGTACTACTGTTTCTTAGAGATAGGATTCTTAGTTGAATTCATGGCTTCTTATTATTCCTGTTGTTATATTCAAGTCGTAACCACATTTTCATATACCCTGCTCGTGTTTACGAGCATGATGTTGGATTCCATGCTTTTAGATCGTTATATTAACCATCATCTTTGATCTCATCATCACCTAGTATTGTATCATTTTTTTCATTGCAACTTGACACCCTTTACCTGCAGGAGATGCTCCCTGAGTGTCCTTATCTTACTCATGTTCCTTTCACTATGCTGAGGTCCATTCCTTGCACTTGGAACTAGTTCCGCATGCCTCTGACACTTGTCTCCTCACCTTAAGAGCATTCTTCTAGATTTCGTTCGAGTTCGTTAAAAACAATAAGGAGGTCACAAGTTGAATTTTTCGGGTTTGTTAAACCTTTACAAGAAATCTATATGGAGTTACATTTAAGCTCTTGTCATACTCCTTAAATATGACAAGATTGTCAAATTAGCTTGTTCCTTTAAACTTGTTAAAGGAATTGAAGGAACATCCACATTGGTATAAGTTTACCCCATTTTCGAACCAGGTGGATTACTTACCATAAATGAACACTCTAGTTTTCTGTGGCTAGAAGAGCATTCCCAAGTATAGATTTTTCTCTTTTTCAGGACAAGGAGACTAAACTTATGAAAAAGGAACATGTTTGACCTGAATTTTTCTTTTTCAAGCTCTGCTTTAAAACATGAAAAGGATTATGAGCATTCTTGGTGCTATTTTCATGCTCATTAAATTTTAAGGAAAAGGCATCGAGTTTACTATTTGGATGCAGAATCAAATTCCGCATCCAACGAGCTCTCCCGATCGAAATTTGAGTAAAAACACAGGGAGATATGTCGAAAATACAAACACAAAAAGTAGTTTTTTTCTTTCTTCCTCCAAAATTAATCAATATTATTTTATTATTTTAACTATTATTTTCCTTCGGAGGCCCATTTTAGACCCCAAAATTCCTCTAATGTGACTTCAAGCTGTCGAAAATTCGACAAGCCTCTCCTTTTTTAAGCATCGATTGACTGTCGACAGATATACGACAATAATATGGTCTCGTCGGATATCCAACATGAAATTGTCAGATATCCGACCACAAATATATTATTATACATGTCGGATATCCAACCCACATTACTTTACAGAAGGTCATATATCCAACAACATTTATGTCGGATATCTAACACATATACCAACAAAGAAAGAGAAAGACCGACGACATTTTCCATCGTTGGAATAGCATGATCTTCGGAATCGTAAGAAATGTCATCGAATATTAGACCACATGACCATCGGATATCCGACACATATATCTACAAAAAAGAGAAAGACCAATGACATTTTTCATCGGTGGTATGGCATGATTGTCGAATATCATAGGAAGGGTCATTGGATATCCGACCATGATGGAGAATTAAAAAAAAATACTAGTTCTATGTAGATTTTGGTACACATGAAACTGTTCATGTGTCACAATTTGAATACATTCTCAGCAGCCCCCCTTCCTTCAATGTTTTGTGTAAGCAGAGAAAGAACCTCTCAATCCATGAAAACGTTTGATATTACTGTGGAAAGTTAGGAGCCATTGAAGGTTTAGGCTGGGTCCATGTTGCTTCAAAATTGGGTTAACAAAATGGACATCAAAATCCATAAATACACATAGATTTTGGATTATGGGAACATAGCATTTCAATGCAAATTATGTCATACAAACCAAAGGGATGGAATCTTATGGAGGATTCAATTATGAATATTGAACTTGACCACTCCTTTCTTCATGGATAATGGACTTTCATCCTTAGGGAGGTAGATGTGGTTGAAAACCCTTTAGGTGAAACAAAACAACCAAATAACCCCCAAGCCTCAAATTTAGATCAAGAACAAGTTCTCTGTAATGGTTTTGATCTCCCACCATTCAAATCATAATTGGTATTATGGATCCTTCTTTAACAGGGTGACAAGAAGTTAGAAAAAAGAAGATGAAAAAAAAAAAGTTTAAATATTATGTTATAACAATAAAAAATAAGATATATATTACTAATATAAATTTAATCTTGTAAGACAAAGTTGCAAAGGTATTCATGTAAATGCAATATACACTTGTATTTGCTTTTAATTGCATTATGCTTTAAACACCTAAATAATGTAGTTTTTTTTTCATTTATTTTTTGAAATAATTTTGATTATAATTATAAAATCTTAACCTATCATTTAATATTTCTTCATGTAGGAATGTTTACCTGCTGAGTCTTTTGGTTTTTTCAATGAATATATGACTCTTTATAATGCTTACATTAACGTTTTACATTTTAATAGTGTTAAGTTGTCTCCACATGGTGTATTTTTGGTATGGTCTATGAATGCCAATGGTGGAATACTCCCATCCTATGATACATGGTCATATAGGATGAGGATAATTTCAATGATCCTCTTTGGTGGTTTAAAAGTATTTGCATATTCAAATGTTTTCTTAAAACCAAGTTAATTTTTTGGTTGGCACTGAACAAAAAGGTGCATGCATGGGATCAGTTGTGAAAGTGTATGTGGGAGGGACATAGTAGGTTCCCATTATATGAGAATAGGGAACAAAAAGGTATGGGTATGGGATCATTTGTAAAAGTGTATGTGGGAGGGACCTAGAGGGTTCCCATTATGTGGGAATAGTGATGAGAGGGATGATCATTTATTTCGCTTACACCTTTAGGGTGTGGCGTTTGGCATCTTCAATTATTGGAATTCAACTCTTATTGGGAGAGTTTTATCTTGAAAGAGGATTTTATACCTAGTCACAAACTGATGCATATAAGAATTATTATGTTATTCTACTTATATTATATTGGAGTATATAGTTTTTCATAAATAAGTCAATATTTGAGGATATTCTTACTTGTTGGATACTAATCCTCAGTGTGAGGAAAATGAATATGCAAAGGAGACTAAGAGTCACCGAGGAGTCCAAGAAACCATTTTGAAGTTGAACCCACTGTTCATTCTCATTGTATAAATGAAAAGAGAATAGATATGCTTTGAAACCTATCTCTTTTGTCTTTGTGTTCCTGTTTCCTATATTTGGCTTTTGTGACAACCAATATAATTATTTTCCCAAATGAGAACCTGTTGTTGGTATTAGAACTCTTATGAGTGGGTGGCATGTTCTTAGACCTGTCCATTCAAATTCCCTTTGCATAGTCATTCTACATGCATTCCTTGCCTTATTCTCTCCTAAATTTGCAGATTTGAATCTTGTCATATTCTTCCTTCTCCCTGAGTGACCTTTCACCTACAAATCCTAGTTCATGAGAGAATTATTATTATCCATCATATTTATGGCTGAGAATTTGTTTCTCTGTACATGCATTGAGATCCAACTACTTAGACCTTAGCCTCGGACCATTAGTAATACAACGGTGTATCAAGTACTTGGAATATTCTCTTTCACTTACCCTAATTTTTGAACATAGCCCTACACTCTTCTATCTCATGTGACATGAAAGGATGGTGAAATAATTATGAAGTTAATTCTCTGATATAATATTTCCACAGACTAATACTATATTGCATGTTTGTTTACTTTATGTTACGAATAGCTCGATTCACCACCTACATCATTTGTACATGAAACCTGTGGTGAATCTCATGGTGAAGGCTCTCAGGATGCTTTGATTATTGCAGTTAAAGACTGAAGTTACCAAATCTGAGACCATTGAATTGAAATAAAATGGTTTATGTCCTAGCTGCAACCCTAGGGTCTATTGACCTACTATTTTGTTGATTCAATGGACATTGATAAAATTATCTTATCAATCTTATATTTTGTCATCCATAACTACATTCCCATGGCTTATTGTTAAACATTGACATGATTAGTGATATTCTTGTTCAAGTATGCCTATAAATAGGATTATGGAACTTGATTTCAATGAATTTTATCTTTAAATATCACTATGTAAGAATTGCTTAGTTATTTGTTTGTTGTTGATGCTTAATTTCATTTGATTTTACCCTTTCTCAAACTATCATAAGTATTCCTTGTATCGATTTCCTTACCTACTTTATTTTGAACATTATCTTGCCTTAAGCCATTTGTGAGTTCATTACATCATTTATATCTCGAAGATGCATTTGTCTTGAGTCTTTATACTTGTTTATGAAATCATGGAAGGAACTGGGGTTTTGGGGGAAAAAATAGAGGATACTTGAAGTGTTAATGTTAGAGTCCCTTTGTGAGATGGAGCTAGATCCTAGGGCATGCGACCAAGAAACCCTAGAGGATACTTGGAGCTCTTTTCTTAGAGAGATTGTGTGAGGCATGCTTAGTGAAATAAAAAAAATTGGACTTGATGGTGTTGGTGCTAGCTTGTTGTATATCCTTTGGTGTGGCTAGAGAGCATGGTGGGTAGTAAAACATGTAGACCACCAAGGAAGGTTGCAGGTTGATAGGAGCTCTAGCATTGTCATGAATATACAAGGACACTCTTACAATTGTGGAGCAAGAGATAAGATGTGCAGAGATATGTAGGATCCACTATGTCTTGCAAATGAAAATGCAAATTGAACATAAATAGGTTTGTGAAACTTAATTTCAATAACTTCTATCTAACAATATCACTATGTAAGAATTGCTTGCTTATGTATATATTGTTGGTGCTTACTTTCATTTGATTTTACATTTTCTCAAACTGTCATAAGTAAGTGAGAAATGGATAATTCCTTACCTTGTCAGAGGCTTGGAAACTAGTATGAAAAAATAAAAATAGTATGCATTCTAATTTAAGGATTATAGATAATACCATCACTAGTATGAATTGTCCTAATATCCATAATATTTTCAATAAATATTCCAAAAACAATGATAACAAAAAAATATGGACATCTACAATATGTCATACATGTAGAGCAAGGGATGTTAGTTTCATAAGTTGTACAACATCATGTTGATCATTAAGTTTTGTAAGTTGTATAGTGACCCAGTCAAATAGGTCTTTGTGACCATTTTTTCCAATCTTGACACCCCCAAAGGATGAAGCTATATATGGGACCTGCCACACACCATGTCAATATATTTTATATCTGTTCACATGAATATATTCATGTCCATAAGACAACGTGTTAATTTAAATAACATACCATTTTATCAAGTTGCACTGATGCTTCTTATGCTTACAACTTAGGCAGTAGAATTTTTGTATATCCTGCACCAAATACGAGTAATCATGGGAAATCAAGATAATAACAAGAATTGGAAAATATCAAAAACTAGAATCCTATTTATAAGAAGTGGTGGCATCTTGAACTTACTCTTACTTGAGCTTTTGTTAAACCTAGATATTTATAGTTGGAATCCTCTCCAAATTCTCTATTTGGATGGAAAGACCTCATGCAGGGTCCCTCACAACTACATCATATTACAAATATTATTAATACCATGAAAAATGATGATAAGAGATAGAACATATATATACCAAAACTGTAAAGACTACATTATTTTGCTAACAAACTTGTGAATTAAAAACATCACCAATTCATTTATTTCCTTAGCTGGTAGAAAAAAATAGATGAAATCTAACATATATAATAAACTTTGTTAAACCTAGTTCCATTTTAAATAAGAAATGCAAAGATTACATTATAGCATTGTAATACAACAAGTGTAGTAAGGTCTTCACTCAATGAATTATCTATAAATGTACCATAACTAGAACTAACCCTCCCAAATCCTAAAATGACACAATTTTACATTTGGCATAAATTGGGCAAGGACTCATGCCTCATGTGAACTTCCTAATCTCTTGAATACAAGTGATTTAGACTATGAGCACCCTAAACTCTCTTGTTATTGGTTTGCATCTTCTCTCTAGCAAACTTATGTATTCTCCATATAATGCACCCATAAATAATCTCTAATACACTTCTTATGTTGTAATGTTGTGCTACCCTAACATTGTTTTTCTCCTTGTTTATTATAGGAATTAGGGTTTGCTGGTTGGTTCAATTTCATCCTTGTGGTCTCTTATGAACCTCAACATGGTATAAAAGAGAGTGTGGGAATTCCTTACTAATTTCTTTATTGGTTTATGCCCACAACTAGGGCGTATGTCCTAGCTGCAACCCTAGGGTTTATTGACCTACTATTGTGTTGATTCAATGCACATTAATAAAGTTCTCTTATCAATATTATATTTTGTCATCCATAGCTACACGCCCATGGTTTATTGTTAAAAATTGAATTTATTCGTGATATTCTTGTTCAAGTATGCCTATAAATAGGATTGTGGAACTTGATTTCAATGGCTTTTATCTTACAATATTGCTATGTAAGAATTGATTTCTTATTTATTTGTTGTTGATGATTAATTTCATTTGATTTTACCCTTTCTCAAACTATCATAAGTATTCCATGTCTCAATTTCCTTACCTATTTGATTTTGAACGTCATCTTTCCTTAATCCATTTGTGAGCTCATTACATCATTTGTATATGGAAGATGCATTTGTCTTGAGTCTGTGTACTTGTAATTATGCAAGCAAGGAAGGAACTAGGGTTTTGGGGGAAAAATTAAAGGATACTTGAAGTGTCAATGTATGAGTCCTTTTTTGATATGGAGGTAGATCCTAGGGAATGTGACAAAGAAACCATAGAGGATAATTGGATCTCTTTGCTTAGAGAGCTTGTATGAGGCATGCTTCGTGAAATAACAAAATTGGACTTGATGGTGTTGGTGCTAGCCTTTTCATGTAGAGCCTTTGGTGTGGCTAGAGAGCATGGTGGGTAGTCATACATGCAGACCACCAAGGAAGGTTGCAGGTTGTCAAGATACATAGCACTATCATGAATATATAAAGACATTCTAACAATTGTGGGTCAAGAAATAAGATGTGCATAGATATGTAGGATACACTATGTCTTGCAACTAAAAATGGATATTGAACATAAATAGGTTTGTGGAACTTGATTTCAATGACTTCTATCTAATAATATCACTATGTTTTAATTGATTTCTTATGCATATATTATTGGTGCTTACTTTCATTTGATTTTACCTTGTCTCAAAATGTCATAAGTAAGTGAGAAATGGATAATTCCTTACCTTGTTAGAGGTTTGGAAAGTAGGAAAATATGCTTTAGTTTCATAACACGCCCAAGAAATTGTCAAAATTTAGATGACATGTGCGAGTGGCTTGTATAAAGATACCATCATATCCATTCATTGATCTCCTCTTTGCTTTGGGAATAATTTAATATTCTATACTAAACAAGACCAACCACATGAAGGTGGAAGCTCTTATGGCCCCTCCCCCTCCCCTCCCTCCCCCACATCACTCTCAATTACCCATACCCAATGCATGTACTTGAAAAAAAATTATGTGCAAACATGCAGATTTCATCATAAAGAAGCATTTACCATTCACTCAATAAAAGCTAACATTCATTCATTCAGTAGGGAAAAAATATGCATTACATTATATTATCAAAAATAATTACACAATATTTCTTCACTCCTTTCTAATTTTTTTTCTCTTTACAAAATCAACAAGATAGTCATCATCTGGTTTTTGTTTTCCAGTTCTTGGTGGTTCATCAACTTATTGTGATGAATTCCTAGTAGAGTACTATCGACGTGGATTTTGTGACAAGGGGTCTGGATTTACTGCAATAATTTGAAAATGTTACATTGATATGTTCTGGTATTATAATGACAAGTTTTCATTTAAAAAAAACATCACAAAGGTGTTTTTTACTTGTTGTGTCCACATCATGTACTTCATATTCCTGTCTAGGCTCAACCTGTACAGTGTGACCCTCTACATGCTTTGCAGTTGAAACATGTGAAAGTACAATTAATGTTCACCATTTGCAATGCATTATTTAAAATTTCATTATATGAATAAATTTATTACCAGGATTTGAAGCATGATATTCGATTGGTTGTTGTCCATCCTCGACATTGATTGGATTGTTGCTTTCCTACTCAAAATAGAGTCAATATTTTATGGAAATTATTTATAACGAATATATTTCACAAGTAATAAATATTCATTAATCTATATAGATTTTATATACATGTGCGCAAGATGGATCACCAAAAGACAGTGTTTTCCCATACAAACTTTTTCGGCATTCATCAATAGCTCCAAAGTCGTGCTAGAATCAAAGCTTAAAGTCTTCCTCAGTGGGCACTTCCTTGAATTGGTTGGCATGCATATTTGCATAATGTCATGAATTTAATTTTTGCAGTGCAATAAAATGAAAATAATATGCAATTTAGTATTTGGCTGCATTATTGGTTTTTTGATACTTACAATTCGTGCTTCCAAATTCAAATAACCACCAAGCCCAAGCTTGTGTTGACCAATTTTTTCTTGTCTTTCCTTTGTTTCATTTGATGTGTTTGACAACCTATAAAAGTGTTGAAATATGTTAGATGTTCCATATTTGATATGAAAATTAATAATAATAAGGTTTAGAATTTCATTGTGGAAATTATTGCATACCTCCCTATGCTTGATGGTAGCTTTCCTTCTTTTCTCAGAGCCCTCTCCTTTCCATCTTCCACTAGGTATTTCCACTCTCTAGATGGAATCATCGAAGGGCACTCATAACTAGGGTTCCTTTCTAGGGGAACCTTATATTGGTCCTGAACAATATTCATATGTTGTCCAACCTTCTTGAGGACCGTGGCTCTATCTCGTTGCCGAACATGCCAACCAACCAATTAGTGAGCTCATCTTTTAAATTTTTAATTTGTTTATCCCACCTTGTGCAGATGGTGGGCCCAAATATCTCTAAGGACAAATCATTTAGATGTTTATAAAAAAACATCATTTCTTGCAAAACGATCATGCCATCATTAGTTGAAAGACAATGGTCTATCAGTATATTACAATCAAATTATAAACACTAACTTGAACAATGCATAATAATTACCTAGGATCTTCTCTATCTTTATTGGAACGGGCTCTTCGTCCACCAAATATTGTGTTTATATTGTACACGTGTTATTGACACGTGAAGATCCAAGAAATGTTGCTTCATAAAGATCAATACTAGGAGGATCTGCATCGATGCCTTCTTCTGCTCGATCTGGTGTGCTTCGGTCACTAGCGCGTGCACTCACAACTGGCCTCGGGGGTGTCGTAGAATGTGTTGTTGACTTTTCAGTTGAAAACGGTGGCACATCAGATGTATGTGGAGTCGTTTTCTCATGTGACGACTCTCCACGAGCATCATTGGGGCCAACACTACCTTGACCACTAGTGTGTGGTCATAAAAAATATTTTAAATATAAACCATATTTATAAGTTCACCATCATATACTAGTAAAAATTATAAAGTACTAAATGAATTTATATTATGATTCAAGATTCCAGAACTTAATTTCAAGGCATGCGATCTCTTTACCAAAACATCAAACATGGCTCTAAGCTCATCTATCTGTGACTCAATGAATAGTAGATGAAAAAGATACTCATTATTTTTTCTCAAGGTATTCTCTATCATCTTAATCGGATATAGAGAAAAACCAATTCCAGTATCATGCATCAACTCATCCACATCGAAATCTATTGATTTTTCTAACACTAGTTCATATGTCAAATCAGTGGTTTGCAATAAAATTATATAAAAGATTATTGGCATGAAATCAATAGATTGAGGAAAAAAGTATATTAATAAAATATATCGATCATGATAGATTCATAAAATTAAAATTAAGTTTACCTGATTCCTCGATGCTGGTGTCGTCTGATCCACAACTGGGGACTTTCCCAGGTCATCCCCTTACCAAAAAGAAGTAGAAAACATTATCAGAATGATAACAATACACACACGAAAAAAACATAAAAAAAAAATTATGCTCCATATTAGATTTGTACAATTCCAATGAATTATACCTGTTGCCTCGAGGATCTTCTACTCATCGAATCAATAGTTATAGGGGAGCTAACTTGATCTACCGATAGGGAGGTTCCCCTTACAACACCCTGCATTAAAAACATTGAAAAAATTATCCAAACAAAACCAAAATACTCACGATAACAACATAATAAAAAAACATTTTGACGTATTTAAATTGTACAATTACAATAAGGTATACCTGTAGCCCCAAATTTGTTGTCGTCTGATCAACAACCGGGTGCTTTCCCCAATCAACACTCTGCAACAAGTATATAGATAACATTATCTAAATGAATCAAATATACTCATGAAAAAACACAACAATTTTTTTTGTTCATATTAAATTTGTAAAATTGCATCGATTTAGACATGCTTCCTCGAGGGAGGTCCGATATCATCCACTGGTAGGGAGGTGTCCCTTACAACACCATGCTTCAAAAACATAGAAAAAATTATGTAAGCGAAACCAAAATACTCAAAGAAACAACATAATAAGAAAAAAAATTGACGTATTTAAATTGTACAATTACAATCAGGTATACTTATTGCCCTGAGGATGCTGTAGTCTGATAAAAAACCGATTGGTTTTCGCCACATAAGCTTTGCAACAAATATACAAATAACGTTATATAAACCAAACAATTATACTCATAAAAAAACACAGCAAAAAAAACTATTTTTTCATATTATATTTGTACTGTTACAAAGGTATATACCTGCTTCCTCGAGGAAGTTGTACTCCTTTGACCAGCTCTTGGGGAGATTTCTTGATCACTAGAAGTAAATATAGAAAATTTAAACAAAATTATAACAATAAACTAATGAAAAATCCTTGAGATGTTAAATTAATTAATAAAAGGTTGGGTAAATTGTTAGGTGTACCACTCCCATAGTAACCGTGTTTGTATCTACTCGATTCAAATTGTAATTAATAAGAAAATATTCCCTTACAACTATTAATTTAATGGCACCTACAAAAACACAGTTTCCTTCAAGCCCCTCAAATATGTTGTTTGGTTGCTTAATTGTAGACCCCGATTGTGAACTATTTATAAACGCTGCAATATTCCTTGTGGCTTTTGGCCTTCCGTCAATGTACAACGTTGCTCCTTTATTTTGATATTTACCTTTTAGTTGTAAATAATTTGTTGACAATCCATATCTGCACATACTTCGTGTATATTGGACCAGGGACATCCAATCTTCGTAGTTGTAACAAGGTCCAACATACTCCATCAATTCTGTACATCTGTCGTAACCGACATTTATGCCATTCATGCAAAACAACCCCAAACCATGTAATGACGATGGTGCAATTCAATATATCATCTCGTTCACACAAAAATATCTGTTTAGTTGAGGAATATCCTTTGGTACCCATTGTTTCACTATATGTTTGTATCTCAAGGGAACCTCGATGTCTCCTATTGTCTCATCATCATAGGAACATGACTCCCCTTCATCCAGAAAAAATTCCATGCATTTATGGAATTTTCTTTTGATATTTTTACATCTAGTTGATATAACTCTTGTAGACCTACTAAATGTCTCACTTTCATCTTGTCTTATTGATTTCCCCTTGCTCGAGGAAGAAAGATCTAACAAATACTTGTTTGGTTCTACCTACACTGTGGGAAATAATTTCAAATACGACCTTGTTGGGTATGCATAATTCATAATTCATAAGGCATGCATTTTTCACTATAATCATACATAGTTAGCGATTCTTCCCCAAGCTTGAAAATTCATATGTTGATTAGTAAGGGATTTTTCCTTTAATTGTCTTGCATGTTCAAAATTGGGAAAAACAGCCAAATTTTTTTTTGAATGCCTCGACTTCGTATAAGAAGGAATCATCAATATTTTGAGCCTATGTGTTGTTAAACTATGTGAGACATAGTTTGAAATCATCATGGAATATGATTTGAGATTTGGATATATAAAAAATGGACATAAAGTGATGGAATATGATTTGAGATTTGGATAAAAAAAGAGTAAAGGTGATCGCAATTCTAAAAGAGAATGATGATATGGTGCACTAAGGTGAATTAATTGCCTTGCAAGAGAAAATTATGTCATGGGTCATGTCATATTATTAGAAAATCCATAGAGGTAGACACCCTTGGGTGTTAAGATATGAAAGGTGGTATGTAAACTCCTTTATTTTATTGGCCAATTTAGCAATAACACAAACAACATCAACATTGATATATGTTTGACAGTCTTAAATATGTAAGTCCAATAAACATATATCTACAATAATGTAAGGTCTTATGAATGTTGAAATGAATTTATTCCAATAAAATCCTATATAATATTATTGCTTTGTTACCTTACCAGTAGACATAATTTTTGAAGGTGGTAGAAGTTGTCACAAAGGCACAAAATTGTGCATAAATTTTCTTGGAGGAGATTTAAGTCTACCTACACAAGCATGGGTTTGTGACACATGTTTTATGTCCACAAGTATCCAAGGTATTCAACAAGGCACTATGCATTAGTGGTATCCTTGGCACGCTCATGTGATCATGATGAGGTATATGTGTGATGAGGTATATCGGCCATGGGAATGAGTTTGACGCTAAACAAAAAAATCCCATACACTAATGCCCATAATTGGTAAAGGAATTCCCATAATTGTTGGCACACAATTCGGAAAATAATTAAGGTTTGAGTCTATCAAGCACACCCGATATCTAGAGTATGAGAAATATAACATCTAAAGTAGCATGTTGGATGCCAATTTTATATAAAATCATGAGAATTTGGGGTAACCATGCATCCATGCAATAACTCCTTGTAACTACCTCTTATTTGACCTGCCAAAGAGATGGAAGGTCAAATAAGGTCAAATATATGCATTTTTCTCCTTGTAACTACACCTTATATGCAATAGATCCTTGTAACTATATCTTATTTGACCTGCCAAAGATATGGAGGGTCAAATAAGGTCAAATATATGCAATAGCTCCTTGTAACTACCTCTTATTTGACCTGCCAAAGAGATGGAAGGTTAGATAAGGTCAAATATATGCAATAGATCCTTGTAACTACCTCTTATTTGACCTACCAAAGAGATGGAAGTTCAAATAAGGTTAAACATGTTGAATATCTCCTTGTAACTACCTCTTATTTGATCTGCCAAAGAGAGGGAAGGTCAAATAAGGTCAAATATATGCAATAGATCCTTGTAAGGTCAGTTATTGAAGGACAATTCCACAAATCCATCCACATGGCTAGAAAATGTATTGATTTCACAATCATACCCTCTTAGCTAAACAATATTGAAATATGGTATATAAGGTAAAATAAAGGATAAAGTTTAGGTGGGATTTACATTTTCCAAGCTTTTAGCATACACCCTATTGTGGAAGTTAATAAATTGACAAAAATAGTGCAAGCAAAAATACTAAATAACACGCCCTGTTGTCACCTAGTAACAACCTAGCAAGTTTGATGGCAAGGGAGACCAACCATCACAAAATTTTTACAAAGTTATATTTGTATGTGTTAGATATTTAGGTTGATAAAAAGGTAGTTGGAAAGAAAGAATGCTTCATGGAATTCAAAGGTGGTGGCTGGCCCTTTATCTCATCATTAGCACTTTTGTTGGGATTTTAAAACAACTTAGACAGAAGAAGGATACATGAAAAATGAAAGAACCCAAGACAACCCATGGGGTATATATTTGAGTTATATAAGAAAATTAGTATTCACTTGTGTTAGGATTTATAATCCTCCCTTCACCAAATTGTCTATTATATTATTTTAGCCTAACTTAGGAGTTTTATTTAATTATTTGGGTCCACCAGTACCATTGGGACCACTTCGCCTAATGGGGCCACATGTACCAGTTACTAGAGTGTGGGGAACACCGATAGAGGCTAACTACCACCGACTGCACTTTCATGCATCAGTTTAGGTGCCTCCTAGGCCATTCCCTACATTTTAGGAGCCACTGGGAGTCTCGGCACCAACCTCCTTCAGTCAGTTGGAGTTGGAACTAGTTAAACTTAGTTATTTTCCAGGTACATTTAGTTAGATCACAATCAGTTCAGTTAGCGCTAGTTATACATGGATTCATGTGGATAAGGCGCCTTTTCTCACTTACCACTTCAGTTAGACTGAGTTAACTGATTATTACTGATTGTGTGACTTGATTAGACATCTTAAGTTAACCACTTGGACTCCGATATTGATTGAGACATATTTAGTTAGCTATACAGCCAGTTACAATCACATCTAGTTGGGAGATTCGAATTTATCCCTAATGATTCAAATTATTTTCCTATGTAAAACTATTGTAACATTGGATTATGTAATGAAGATAATACTGTAATTCTCTGAGCAATACTTGTCTGTTTCATGTGAGATTTGATTTGTTCAGTTTGTATAATTCATTCCTATTCATTGCATCAATAATTTGGACTCATTGCTTGATGATCTAAATGGAAAAACAATTCTAACATGGTATCGGAGCCATTTCAAGCAAGCTTCATGCGTGTCTACTCTCCATTGAACACCAGAAGAAGCTCGGTTTCCACATAAGTCCCACAAAGAGTGTCTTTATTCCTCTGAATTTATTCAGAGTGGCGGTGCGAGCGTGACAGACACTAAGAAAGTGTTAATGTCGAGAGGGAAGGATTGATTCTAACATAGTTTGAATCTTTTTATTTTTTGCAGTGCTACGTAGCTTGATTGGAGATAATGTCTGATCAGGGGAAGAATTATGGATTCTCAATATTCAAGAACTTGGATCATAACACCCTTCAATTATGTTGATTGGAGGGCAGATATGCAGTTGGCCTTGTGTAAACAAGGATACTATAGGATAAAATTGGGAAGCGATACTAAACCCCATCATCCAGCTAAGAGAAACAAGTTTATGAACCGCTTAGATGAATCTTTTGGTTATCTATGTACTCATATTTCCAGAGATCTCCTCTTCCACCTTGAAGGTTTGAGGACTCCCAAAGAAGCTTGGGAGAAGCTTGAAGTATTGTTTGGAAAGCAAGATGATCTTTGGGGACACATTTTGGAGAAAGATTTGATGGCCTTACATCCCATCAGTTTCAAGACATTCTTTCATTTTATGCAAAAATTCTCCAGTGATTCTTCTATTATAAATTTTGTGCATAGTTTACCAATGATTGCTCTAGGAAAGGGAGAGGAATTTGATTTCTATGTCTCTAATGATGTTGTTGGTGTGCAGATAAGTAATTATTTGGATATTTTGGAAATAATATTAGATTGTAGGAGTGATCCATTCACTCTCATTAATCTAGATCTTCCAACAAATTCCTACATGATTGCATGCACCAATACTCAGAATTTTGAAAAAGGAGAAAATTGTGCATCTACCATCTCGGTTGAGCACACCCTTGGATATGATATGAAACTATTTGGATCTGATATGATATTACTTGGTTCAATATTTCAGTTTCATGAGCTTCCAGTGTCACTTGTAGCTGGTCTCATCAATTTTGGTGTGAAAAATCAAGTACCAAAAGTCTCTTTCAAAATTACTATTGGGGAATTGATGTAAGTTTTCTCCCATAAGTTTGTTGATATTATGTTTTGTGAATATTTTGATATTTTGGAAATAATATCATATTGTAGGAGTGATCCATTCACTCTCATTGATCTAGAACTTCTAGCAAATTCCTACATGATTGCATGCACAAATACTCAAGGTTTTGAAGAAGGAGAAAAATGTGCATCTACCATCTCCATGGAGAAAAATATTGGATATGATATGAAAATATTTGGATCTTATATGATATTACTTGGTTCAATGTTTCATTTTCATGAGCTTCTAATGTTGCTTGTAGCTGGTCTCATCAAATTTGGTGGGAAAAATCAAGTACCGCAATTCTCCTTCGAAGTTGTTGCTGGTGATTTGATGTCAGTATCCTTTTATGAGTTTTCTGATATTATATTTTATGTATCTCTGATATTTTGAAAATAATATCATATTTTAAGAGAGATCCTTTCATCCTCATTAATATTGAGCTTTCAGAAAATTCCTACATGATTGCATGCACCAATACTCAGGGTTTTGAAGAAGGAGAAAATTGTGCATCTACCATCTCTATGGAGCACACTCTTGGATATGATATGAAACTATTTGGATATGATATGATCTTATTTGGATCTGATATTATATTATTTGGTTCATGTTTTAAGTTTCAATAGCTTTCAGTAATGCTTGTAGCTGCGCTCATCAATTTTGGTGTGAAAAATCAAGTACTGCAAGTCTTCTTCAAACTTCCTGTTCCCGGGATTTGATGTTAGTTTCCTCTTATGAGTTTGCTGATATTATATTTTGTATATAATTGATTATTTCTGAATATATATCATATTATGGATCTCAATCATTCATTCTCCATAGTCCCAGGGCTTCTCTACCTATCTATTTGATCACATGCTCATCTCCGCACAGAACTAGTAAAGATGGAGACATCCTGCATTTTCCTCGACACTCGATCCTAACACTTGGGGATGATTTTACCTCACATGGTTTGATGTTCAAGGCTGCAATATATTAGTTGCTTGGTTTTTTCTCACATGGTTTGAATTCTCAGGAACTTTTTCTCTCTTATCAGTTGATTTCAGTTGCTCTACATGGGTCCAGTTTTCATCTTGCAACTATCTATATTCTTGATTCAGTTGAGCACATTCTTATTCTTCCAAAGAGGAAGATTCCTCTAGACATATTCATTTAGTTTGGATTCATAGGTTCACATGCACAGCCTCAGGATGTTGTTGCAGAGAAGAACCAAGATACTGCATTTGCTGCTGCATAGTGCTGCAAATTGCAGCAAAATTTTCACAAAGTTTTTATTCAAAACTTCTTTCCCTGATTCACTGCTTATCTTGAGCGGGGGGGAGTGTTCCGATGAGGTTTTTCCCTATTTCCTCGGTTTATTAAGCAACATTTTTTATCTTTTATATTGTACATGGGTGAATTTTGGCCTTGTTTCCAAGGCCCATAGTTGTCCAAGTTAGGATTCGGGGGGGGGTTTTAGGATTTATAATCCTCCCTTGACCAAACTATCTATTACATTATTTTAGTCTAACTTAGGAGTTTTATTTAATTATTTAGGTCCAATAGTACCACTGGGACCACTTGGCCTAATGGGTCCACATGTACCAGTTACTAGAGTGTGGGGAACAATGATAGAGGCTAACTACCACTGACTGCACCTGCATGCATCAGTTTAGGCTCCTCCTAGTCCATTCCCTACATTTTACGAGCCATTGGGAGTCCCGACACCAACCTCCTTTATTCAGTTGGAGTTGGAACTAGTTAAGATTAGTTAATTTCCAGTTACATTCAGTTAGATCACGATCAGTTCAGTTAGAGCCAATTATGCATGGATGCATGTGGATAAGGCCCATTTTCTCACCTACCACTTCAGTTAGACTGAGTTAATTGATTATTACCGATTGTGTGACTTGATTAGACATATGGAGTTAACCACTTGGACTCCAATAGTGATTGATACATCTTTAGTTAGCTATGCAGTCAGGTACAGTCACATCCATTCGGGAGATTCGAATTATTTTCCTATGTAAAACTATTATAACACTGGATTATGTAATGAAGATAATATTTTAATTCTCTGAGCAATACTTGTATGTTTCCTTTGAGATTTGATTTGTTCAATTTGTATAATTAATTCCTATTCATTGCACCAATAATTTGGACTCATTGCTTGATGAACTAAATGGAATAAAAATTCTAACAACTTGAAGGGGAGATAGTTAATGTTCAACAACTGAGGCATGGGGTAAAAGCAACCAAATTGGCCAAGTTCAAGAAACTGGGTGCTCATTTTTTTTTATACAGTATGAATTTATCTATGAATTCCCCTTGATGATATCCCACTAGTGTCTCTAAATGTTTATAAATTGACAATTCTTGAAGGATAATTCCACAAATCCATCCACATGGCTAGAATATGTATTGATTTCTCAATAATACTTGAATATTTTTTAAACACTTTGTTATCTAACTGTTGTAGATACTTAGTGGTTTGGAAACATAGGAGTCCGTTGTGTAATGTTTTCATTGCATGTGCTCATGTGGGAATGTAACATACGTCAATGTTAATATATTAAACTTGCATAGCACAACAACTTAACACTAGGAAAATACTTTAAAGAATGCACCAAATCTGAACATTTAATTAGAAAATGGTGTACATATCTGGAAATGATGAGTAGAAGTAATTGTGAAATGCCACATTCAGTTAATAGGAATAATGATACAAGAAAAATTATCAATTCTACAAGTGATCCATGACTGCTCTCAAACAGTAGCTGATGTAATCATAACAATGGGGCTGATGTAGATGTTGTTTCCTTTCATTCTCAATGTGTTGCTACAATAGACCACTTCACCACTAAACAATTACTGGAAATGCACAGTGGAGCTATCTTCTTCACACATATTTTGAAAGAAATGAGTAACATGAGCATATGGTACTATGATTGTGTGTTATTATCATCCACTAAGGAGAAACTCGACCCTCACTAGCACTTCAATTGAGATATTTGCAACACTTGCATGTTTTCTAAATGGTCCCGCTAATAGCAAAAAGATAAGCTTAATCCATGTAACAGAGAACTAGAAATGTAGTAGAATGTGGACACTCCATCTTTTAAAAAGAGAATCAAACCCAAGGAGAAACTATTAGCCAACAATTTTCCATGTAGGAGAAACAAACCATCTATACTACCCCAAGGAGAAACGAACAATTTATACTACCCCTAACAAATGAAATTGTAATTAAAGGCATCCCATGGGTCCCAAATGGAATTCATTGGTTGAAAACTATTTTAGGAGGACTATGTGATGCTCTGAGGTCCTATGCATAGTCAACTAGCCATAGAAACAATGTTGTTATCTTAAAACCGTAGTTTTTTATATTTGAATCTTACCATAGTCATAGAGGAACATCCTTGGTGACCTAAATATCAACATCTATCCCATATTTTAATCATGGAAATTTCCTTCCCTTGGGCATCTGTCATGATCTATGGATTTATGGATGAGCCACAAGTCATATATGTTAATTTTTCGATAGATTTAGGGTTACGTGAAAAATAATAAAAATTCAATGTACTTTAATTCAAATTTATCATTTAATAAACAAGTACTAAAACTAAACAATAATAAAACATAATTTTCATCTCTTTCAACTTTCCCTTTTTACACTACCAGTTAGGTCACTGTGTTAAAGTACTCTTCAATCCTTTAACACTACTAGTTAGGTCATTTTTAAAAAATAATCTTAAGCCCTTTAACACTGGGCCAGTTAGGTCACTATGTTAAACTAATATTCAGTAACATGTAATCAAAAAATAAAATAAATAAATTGTTAATTTAGCAATAGAAGAGATAGGTGAGGAAACTTACCTGTGTGTGAAAACCTTCCTTTAAAATAATCATAAAAGTTACTTTCAGAAAAGAATGAAACTCTCAGAGGTTAGTCAACACTAGGAATCAAGTGATCCTAATAAAGGGTTAGTACAAACCTGAGAGAGAGAGAGAGATGTCTGGGATGGGTCAAACAAGAGTGGTCAAAGATAGTCAGAAAACATATAAACAATACCAAGACTCAAGACAAGAGGCATGATCAATAAACTTAGTACAAGAAATAATCAAACAAAGAACCCAGAAAAAACTGATGGGACTTAATACAAAGGAACAAACCTCAATGAGGTCACAGTATAAAAGAAAAAAAGTCAAAACAACTCTCAATAAACTGGATCATATTTAGTGTACATAGAGCATATCTCAACAACTATGACCTCAAAGAAATACTCAAATCAGATCTAAAAAAAACTAGGTGATGACCATAAGTTTCTGATCATATCCTAGGGCTCATGACCTCCACCAAAAAATTCTTTCATACATCATGGTCTACAAAAGAAATACAACCAGCAAGTAAATGATTCTTAGGGTCACATGTTTAGAGTCTAGGAGAATTCAAAGAGATCATAGCTCATGAATAAAAGATCAAACCCAAAACATAGCAGATCGATTCTCAACATAGAAGGAATGAGCTTCAAGAAGTCAGATCAAAACTCAAGCAGGAAGACTGAACCTTGCAAACATCAGATCTAAGCATATAGACTTCTCTCAAGTCGTCTAGGGTTCATGGCTAGAACAGAAGGAGCAGCTTGAGTGCATAAAAAAAACTAAATTTAACACGTCCTTAGCAGGTGAAATGACTTGGATAGATCATAGTCGGAAGGTTGTGGCCTTGTCTCAAGCAGCAAAAATTAAACTTTAGATCAGATAAAAAAAAATTGAACAGGTGGAAGCCCTAGGTGAGTGAGATGCAGCTGTGAACTTGGAACCCCTTGACATCATCATATTTGAGGTGGAAATATTATGATAAAAGAAAAGAAGAGGTCCTTAATATATATGAATAAGAACTTCTAGAAAGGTCAAAATTAAAAATTAAAAATTTAAGTTGGGTTTCCATCAAATTAGAAAGTGGCCACCTTTAAAGAAAAATAAAATAAAATAAACATGAAAAATAAAAATAAAAAATAATGTCACATACAAAATAAAATTTGAAATAAATAATAAAAAAAAAGATAAAAGATAAAATAAAAATAAATAAAAGAATCACACAAATTGGACAAACAACCAAAGTACCCATAAGACCAAAACATCAAAGGTGGGATAAAATAAAAAAGGAGTTACCTTTCTACCCGACCATTTGCACCGATCGGACGACCTGGCTCACATGAGCTTTCACATCACGCATTGGTGGTCGTCCAATCGGTGCAAATAGTCGGCTGGAAAGCTAATGCTAATAAAAAATAACTCAAGGTGGGTAGATGACCCTATTTACCACAAGTCACAGTCAAGGTACCATAAGATCAATAAACAAAAAATGTAAATAAATCAAGATGGGATACAACTAATTATTTCTCTCTCAAATGTACAAGTGTTCCATATAACCTGAAAGTTCATCATCACTGTATAAGGAAGGGTCCACGTAGATGATGTGATCATGTGGTCCTCCAGACTGCTCCTAAGGTCAAATTGGGATAGAAATTGCTTTTTTTTTCCTTGAATAATGTATTGGGTTAGGATACTACTCTTCATGTGACAAACCTCTCAATTGGGTTTGTATCCCACTTGTGGGACAAATATATATGCTAGAGTGCATGTCTTATGTTATGGGCCCCTATTAATAAAGCATAATCCCTAAAAGCAACATGTAGGACCTAATCCCTTGGGTATTGACTACATACCATGTCCTCTAAGAAGAATATAGATTTTAATCATATGGACATTAACCAAGAAGTATGTATTGGGAAAGAATACCATTACAATGGAATTCAACTTTGAAGCATGCCTTTACTAAGGATACCCTTCCTAGTGTCATTAACCATGAAATCAAATTGTATCCCAACCTTAGACCAAATATTCCCTTCAAAGGACCTATATCACGGTTAAGGGTCATGTGCATGCCCCTAAAGCATGTCGTGGGTGAGGAGATCCTCCTTAATGCATCAAACCTCAAAATTAGGCATGTATCCTACTTGTGGACCAATGATTCCATACAAAGGATGTACCTATGTCATAGTTTGGGTCCCCATTCATGTCCCATATGCTTTATAAATATACACTTTAGGTTTCAATCTATTTATTTTTGTCCTCAAAACATATTTGGAGAAAGGAGAACCTTCCCTAGTTTTCCAAATCTCTAAGTTACTCTCACATCCCGCTCACATGCCAAATATTCCTTATGGTGGGTTTGTATTGTGGTCCAAGTCTTCAGTCACCTATCATGTGCATAAGAAGTAGCTATTTTAGGGCCTAAGCAATTGAAATTTTGCCTCGAGCATGTCTTGGATGAGGAGGCTTTTCTTTGGTGTGCCAAATCTTAGAATGGGTCTATATCCCACTATCAAGACACACTTTTTCACTTGTAGGGTCTATCTTGTGGTTTGGATCCTAGTTCATGGCTTGTGTGTCATATAAGTGTTTCATTTAGGACCAAATCCATCAAATTTTGGTCCCAAACCATTTATAGGGTGAGAAAACCATTCAACAAAATAATTGAATCCATTCAACAGAGTTGAAAAAATCTAATGAGTGACCATTTATTAAAAAATTATTGCATTCATACTTGATGTTTAATGAGTGGTCCTTTATTCAAAAAATTATACAAACTTAATTATTAGAAGGAATATGCAGTCAAGTTAAGGTTTGGGATCTATGAAAAGAGGATAGTAAGGATGAACCATCACAAACATCCAACAAGGAAAATACACTTTGTGCAGAGATGAATTCAAACCCGAAAGGAAAATCAAATTTGAATGGAACCAATGCTTCTTAATGGGTAAATGGAGTTAACGGTTAATTGATTTAGTTTATAATGTTGGATTTTGATACCAAATACTCAAAATATTCATATGAGTCAAATTATCAATAAAACCCCAAAGCTCAGTAGTTAACCAGGGAAAGTACGAGTGAGCAAATATGGATAAATATCGTGCTTTCCAAAGAACTTCTGGTTATAAGTGAAACACTTTTGGT
>LPNX011021775.1:971758-1050141 GCA_001517045.1 Pseudotsuga menziesii | reverse complement strand
TACACAGTTCAGCCAAGCCAACACAGTTGGGTTTATCAGGTGAACAACAGATTAGCCAAGCCAACAAAGTTGGGTTTATCAGGCCATCCAGGAGCTGGGAAATTATATATGCTAAGTTGGTGAGCCCATTGAAGAGCTACAGACACCAAAACCAGAACCATCCTGGCTTCTAGAACACCCACACACACCCAACATAAGGAATCTGCCCTTTCTCCGTAACGCAGTCTCTCAAACCCTGATCTCCCTTCTAGTGCTATTCAGGGGTTGTGGAGAAGAAATACAGCTCAATAGCTCTGTCTATGTGGTTCTCAATCTACCAGGTTTATCAAGCACCTTAGGCCCTCATTCACCACTCCAATGCAGTCCGAGGACAAGACCACTGCATGCAAGCAGCCAAACAGCTATTCAAAATTTTACCGAGGAAAACACAGTCCAGCAATCGTGGCCATTAACATGCCATGAGCAACTCTGAGCCCACAACACACAATACTCACTGCAATCGCTGAAGGAAAATACACAGACCAAAAAATGGAAAGAGAACCGATTCTCCATCTATGCATGAAGGGAGCAAGACACAGCTAATACACATAGCTAGAAATGCAATCACGACCATGATTCCATGATGGAATAACAGCCAACGAAACATAGAGGAAAACACAGCAATCTACAGTAATTTCCACATTATATAGGGAAAAACATGATCGGCAATGCGTGGAGGAAGCTGCAACCAGTGATCGGTGATAAAAACCACAACAATCTAACAATGGTGGGGAAAACCAACGCTCTACGTGAACAGGGGAAGAATGTCTCTCTGATTAGCAAGGAGGTGTGAGAGGAATGGAAAACCCCACATCATGGATTGTCGATCCTTTTAACTGATCCCGTGTGAAGGTGGATGGATAGCCACCACTCGGATAGTGGACAGACCATCTGCAATTCAGAAGGTGCGTCGTGTAGAGAGTGCAGGCCTGTGGGGAGAATGACAATCCTAGCGTAGTGTTCTTGTTGTCAGTGAATAAATGCCCCACTAACAACTGAACGATTAAGGGTGGTGGTTGGATGAGACAAGGGAGGATGGGTGAAGAGAGTGGTGACACATGGCTTTCCCCCCTTCCCATGGCTTAGGATTTAACTTTCTCCCTCCTTACCCTTAGGAAATCATGCCCCTTCTCAATTTAGTTGCAGTGAACATAGCTAGATGGGTTATTAATTAAAATGCATAGTTACATGCTGCCACAACTTAATATGTATGTCGCATGTCCCGATATACCATCGGTGACCATTTCAATCCAAAACATAGCATAACCAAATCATGGTGGGGCCTTTGCCTTTAGCTCCGCACCATGATTATTTACAATACGTGTATCATGTATTTTTAATGCAAGCAGGGTTAAAACCGGGGTATTACACTTTACCGGCCTTCCCCTAGGATCGTGTCTCACAACAAATCACCACCCCCTTGGACTTGAAACCCCAGAGTAAAATACGTGTTCACATTGGCTTGGAAGAACATAGGGCGACGTTCCTAGATCAAACAACCTTGTATTAGCCATGGTAAATCCATTATCATGTTCAATAATAGTTTTATCGATATCACTTTGATTCAATTGTAACTTGTATCATTTGACAATGAACAAAACTACCTTGAAGGAGTTAAAGTCACACTAAACAATAACTTCCAAATACCCACAGTATCGATTTTCTGAGAGTTTTGGATGTCTGTAACTTCTAGAGGAAACATAGATCACCTAAAAGACTGCAAATATCCCACAATCTGATGTTTTCTTCATTTCATCCAACTTTTTGATGCAATATTTACATACATTTCACCACATAGCCTCATGTTGTTTTACCTACAACAAGCCATACACATAAAGATTACATCATGATCCATTTATGATTAAGTGCATGTTCATTCCCTACAGGGAAAAAATCAACGTGTACATCAATATGTTTGCAAAAAAAAATTATTGTGGTTGATTAATATGCATTCATGCTTGTCTTTTAAACCATATGCTAAATTTATTTCCCCTTGTGTAATATTGGTATCTCCATTTCGATGTGTTGCTTTAAGCAATGAAGCCACACCTTCCCATGATATTCCATGACCAGATTGTTCACATCATTCAATCCATACCTTCATCCAGTCAAGATTGTTTGCGATGCATAAATGAAGTGCATCCCACTCTCGACCAACTATTTAATGAAAATAAAATTAAAATTCTATACAATTGTATATTCACTTAACAAAGTATACACTTTTAATTGATACATATTGAATATTAAAAATAGAATATGTCTGATATATACATAAAAATCAACAATCAAATGTATTGTATTATATTAGTCTCCGCTAGCTAATAATTACCTTTCACCTATGGGTACTCCCCTTTGAAATTGTTATTGGAATGTGCATCACAAATGCGACCTAAATTGATCTTTGGAACTAATTTAGGAAGATATTCACTAATATACATCATGTTTTGGTATACCATATATCCCTCCATCATAGAACCCTAAAGACGTGCTCATTTTCTAACAAAACACTTCAAAAATTTCAAGTGCCTCTCAACCATCCACATGGACCTTGAGTGTACAGGTCCACACAATTCAATCTCCTCAGCTTGGTGTATGAGGTAGCGTTCTTGTGCATTGAAAAATGTCGAAGGTATATGCTTTTGCATTTCACACATGAGATAAGGAATTTCTCTCCTCCAATACTTTATATATTCTTTATGGATTTATTTAGATGACAACCATCTACAAGTGATGCAAACCAATCACGATATTTAACAAAAAAAAAAATATATTACATAACATGAATTAGTTCACAAAAATCAAATATAAGTTCTACAATGAATTAAACAAACACTAAACACATGCAAAAAACGCTATTTACCTCATGTATTTCCCAATATTATATATAACTTGATTGACATTGTTTTCGAAGTTGTCTGGGAGAGAGAGAAGTAGAACATACTGTAACAATATACAAATCATTTCATTTTTGTTTACAAAATGTAGACAAAAAAGTACCAACAATATGTACTAGAATAAAAATATAGCAATAATTATATGCATACCATAATAATTACCTTTATGAAGATATGCCATTCATGCATTCTCACCAGTGCAAAATCATCTTTCTTTGTTATGATATTATTTATGTTCGAACACAATCCAGTTGGAAGTTTAATTTTTCGCATGACTTATTTTACAACATTACTTTGTTGCTCCGTTAACATCCATGCAAGTGATTTTATATTAATTGGTATTCATTGCTATGAAATTGAATGGCATCTTTCATTGCATGGTTGGATTCTTGAATGTCATTGCAAATTTTGACAATTTTTTCTTTCTCACTCCTTCCATCCAATATTCACCATAATGTTTCGACCACATTCTTTCCGATGTGCATTGTATCAAACAAATGAGGAATTTGTAGGTGCTCATAGTAAGGAAACCTACTGAATTTTTTAGGATAAATTTTCACTCCTCATGGAAGCCCATTAATGCCTTCATGATCACGATGACCATCATAAATCTAGTTTATAAAGAAATTACAAAATCAATGTCAGCTACAGTAAACAACACAATGATTCATACGTACCTTAACAATTTCTATTATATTGCAACTTCCATAGATGAGGTGTCATTCTTTGTGGTTTTAATGTAGTCTCTTGCTTCCCATTGAAAAAATGTTTTTTTGTAGTTCAATACCTATGATTCTTAGAGAGGATGTTCCTATACTCATTAAACACCTCATTTCCTAAGCTTTTGGAACAACGAGATTTGATCTTAGGACCACAAACTGGACATGCAAATTTTCCCTTTGTCTGAAGACCTACATAAAGATATGGATTATCTATGTCAATTATAATTATATATAAAATGAATGGATTATTTAAAAAAACATGTGTGCATAATATATTAACTACTATGTACATATCAAAATAAAATGGGGGGAAATCTGTGGTGGAATCGAACCTGCGATGCGTGGTCATGCAGGGGTTATAAACGGGATCCCATGGGGTCTCCATGGGGGACAAGGCAATTTTAAATTTTAGACAAGCAGCAGTGAAAGGAGCAGCATACTGTTTTTGGATTTTTGGTTTTTTCAAACGGTCACGGTCAACATGGATCCAGGAGCAGGTCTACTGGTAGAAGATATGGTGGACTACATGGAGGACCCGTGGCAGGGGATAAATGTTTTCTCAACCCCGAAAATTACCAGAATCCCATCACCGACAACAATCCAGAACATCCTAGAGAACTTGCTAGTTGGAAATGGTGCTAGGGTTTCGGAATCACCGCCCTTTGATGAGGAAGGGTTGCTCAAGAAATTTGTAGTTCAGCCTCTAAACCCATCGCTAGGAGGCGCACCATACTCTTTATTCTCCGCAGGACAAACCCTACAAGGCTCTGACGCAGTAATTACCCACGGTGTTTCCTTTCAAGTAGCGCCACATCAAAGATCTCCACAATCGGATGGTGATTTGCACAGAGGGCTAGACTCATTCTTGGAGTAGCTAGCATCCACAAGAGAAGAAGAGCAGACCACAGGACCACCGAAAGGACTCCCGAATAGTCCATTGTAGAACCCCAACTTGGAAGGAGAAGGAACTTTCTCTTATAGCAGCTCGGACGGAACCCTTCCAGGCTCCAAAAAGTGGAAAACCCGCTGCTTAAATCCTTCCAAAGGAATCATAAACCTAATTTGCAGAGTTAGTGTTTCAATGGTAGAAGCCCAGGAGATGGAAGGGATGGCCCTAGTTGGGAAAATTAGAGGGCGAAACCCCACGCAAGGTAAAATGGAAGAATGGGTTAGAAACAATTGGTCGGGCTTTCAAGGGGAAGACCTGGAAATCACCCCGCTAGCAAAAGGCTGTTATGGCTTCCACTTCAGCCGTAGAGAGGATGCAGAATTTTTCCTCAAGAAATTCTGGACCTTTGAGAAAACCCCTTTCCAGTTGCAAAGGTGGTCACCACTATTCGACACAGATACAGAGAGACTCAACACAATTCCAATCTGGGTTCATATTCCAGGCTTACCTTGGGAATTCTGGAACCCGACATCGCTTAGTGATATCAGAAGGGCGTTGGGGACCTTCATAGAGGTGGATCTCTCATACCAGCAAACAAAAATCAGGAAGGTAGCAAGGATATTAGTCTCAATGAACATTTGAACAAGTCTCTGGGACCATATAAACCTAATTTGGAAAACTAAGATAAGGAAACAGTTGTTGGATTATGAAGGGATCCCTTTTCGATGCTACAAATGTCATGAAACACGACATTTGGCTAAGAATTGTCCAAATTACGTTCCATCATCATCAGGAAGGAATAAATGAGTCAGATGAATAGAGGCTCCGAGCCCAAAGGGCACCGCTTCAAATCCAGTTCTGGTTGAAGAACATCGTGTGTCGGAAGCTGCAAATCAACTGCTGGAACAATCAAAGGAAATGGCTACATCAACAAACGAGGGACCTCTTCAGCAACCGAAGCTTCAACCGAGTTCGCCGACCTCAACGGGCATGAATACCTCTTCACTTAGAAAGCATTTGAATGTTTTATCTTTAAATGAGGAAAAAAATTTGTTTTCTCCTCTCACAGCTAGTCCCATCCCCACACAGAGCTACTCCCCTGCTCCCCATCGACAAACAACTACGACCACGAACTCAGCAGTCTCCCATCCCCTCTCAAAACCTGACTCGTCCAACCTATCCACTTCTATTCGCTTCCACCTTCAATCAAGAGATGTTCCAATCTCGATGAATCAAAGAGCCCCTGCTAAAGGGCTTGGGGTAAACCCTAATATCACCTCCAAAGGTAGAGGAAGGGGAATACCTTTGCATCTCTCTGTGGCCTAGAACAAGGCACTCAGAGATCAGGAAAATGGAAGACAACAAACCCTATTCGCGGTGCTTAGAGCAATGCAAACCCCAGACAGGGTTCCAAAATTAAATTTCTCTCTCTAAATTGCAAGGGTCTGGCAAGTACCCAGAAAAAACTTGCCCTAAACAGGATGATTGCAGTCGAATCTCCAAAATTCGTCCTTCTACAAGAAACCATGGGACTAGAGATGGAAGTCGAAATATTGTTATCCTCATTTTTACTGCTCTATACATTCACAGCACAGAGTGCTATTGGACACTCAAGAGGGTTAGCAATTGGCTGGAAGAACTCAAGTATTCGATTAACAAAATCTTGGGGATCCTCCTCCGAGATAGAAGCCCAGCTCTGTTGGGTGGAGACAAATGTAACTCTAACAATTGTTAACATCTATGGGCCTTATTCAAACATATCAGAATTATGGGATTCTTTTAGAAAATATGGGCTTATTAAAGAAAGAAAATTGATTATTGGTGGGGATCTCAATTTCACATTAGTAGCTCATGAAATATGGGGGCCAAAAGCATGAACAGATCCTTTAGCCCCTTACTTTAGCAACCTCTTGATGGACCCCAAACTAATAGATCTAGACCCGTAGACTCTAAATCCAACCTAGTCAAACAGACGGGTAGGAGAAGAAAGAATAGTGAAGAGACTGGACAGATTTCTATTATCAGAAGATCTTTTGGGGGAGGATTTTATGTTCAAAAAATGGGTGGATTCAGGAGCAGACTCGGATCACCTACCCATCTTCTTGGAAATCCAGAAATAACGAAAAAACCTGGCAATCCATTTCAAGCTATGTTCTGCCTGGCTCAAAAATGAAGAGGTAGTTCAACTCATTCAATTAAATTGGATACCTTATCAGGCAGTAAATGGCACTAGGGATGCTATTCATTTCTCTCAAAACCTACTCCGAATAAAAAAGCTACTTAAGGAGTGGGAAACAAATAAGAAGAAACATGACGACCAGGAAATCATCCAAATTGAGGAGGATTTGAAAGAACTCCAAAACAAAGAAGGTGGGGGGCTTTCCTCACTCAAGAGGACAGAGAGAAACTCTATTCATTGGAAGCCTCCAGGACCAAAATCCTAATGGAAAGACAGGAGGTCTTGAGATTAAAAAGTAGAGAAATTTGGATGGAATGCGGATATGATAATACAAAATTCTTCCAGGCATTTGCAAAAGGCAGGAAGCAAAAAAATACCATCTGGGAGTTAAAAAAGAAAACAATGAGACAGCAAACACCTTTGAAGACCTAACAGAAATAGGGAAGAAATATTTTGAAAACATATTCAAAGAAGACCAACAAGCAACCATAGCTGAAGTAGTCTGGATATCTTAGTGCTTTCTAGGAAGCATCAGCGAGGAAGACAATCTGGAGTTAATGGAATAAGTTTCAGAGGAGGAGTTAAAAGCAACTTTACTCAGCTTTCAAAAAGACAAAAGCCCGGGGCCTGATGGGTGGATGGTAGAATTATTTCTAGCTGGGTATGACACCATTGGTCCAGACCTATTACAACTAGTAGAGGAGACAAGAATAAATGGTGTCCTCCACCTACCCCTGAACTCAACTTTTCTAACCCTAAACCCAAAAAAGGACAATCCAAAAAGTTTGGAGGACTACTGGCCTATCTCACTATGCAACATAACCTATAAGGTGGTCACCAAGATAATTGCATAGAGATTTTGGAAGGTCCTTTCTAAAATCATCTCCAAGGAACAGTTTAGGTTTTTGGAGGATCGACAAATTCATGAAGCCATAGGGGTTTCCTAGGAGGGTCTTCACAGTGCCAAAACAAAAAAAGCAAAGGGGGCGATCCTAAAAATTGACCTCTCCAAGGCTTTTGACAAATTAAGTCGGATCTATCTTAGTCTACTCCTCACCCATATGGGTTTCAACAATCCTTTCATAACATGGATTTTTGTATGCATCACAACTGACTCCTTTGCAGTACTCATCAATGGAGCAACTTCCCCTTTTTTCCATGCTGAGCGGGGATTAAGACAGGGTTGTCCCCTATCCCCTCTGCTCTTTTTACTAGTTGCGGAAGGTTTAAGTAGAGATATTCTAGATGTAAAAAGAAGAGGGCTGTTTGAAGGAATCAAAATTACAACAAACTTGAGCATAACACATTTATTATTTGTGGATTACATCCTTATTTTTTGCAATGACTCAAAAAGAGAAGGAGAAAGACTCTCAGAAATACTAATCCTCTTTTGCAAAGCCACAGGAATGCAAATAAATCTTCAGAAATCCTCACTTACAGCAATAAAATTGGATGAGGAAATTCAGAGATCTTTTCAAGAGCTATTCCCTTATCAACAGTTCTCCTTGGATGACGGAATAAAATATCTAGGATTTAGACTCAAACCAAATTGCTATAAAAAAGAGGATTGGAACTGGCTGCTTGCTAAACTGGAATCCAGAATCAACAACTGGTGCAATAGATGGCTATCAAGAGCTAGTAGGTTAGTATTTATTAAATCAGTATTAGAAGCAATTCCAGTCTACTAGATGGCATTGGCATGGATTCCTAAATCGATTCTGAGCAAATCTAGAAAAATCTGCTCCACTTTCCTATGGTCAGGGAAAAAAGACCAAAAGGTTCTCCTCTAGGTTAAATGGGACCAAATTGCAAGACCAAAAGCAATGGGAGGATGGGGCATCAAAAACACTTTTTTCTTTGCAAAATATTTGGTAGCAAAAATAGGTTGGAGACTCATATCAACTCAGAGCCTGTGGACAAAAGTCATCATCCACAAAAACATTTCACCAACCCCGATTCTGGATTGGATCAGGGATATGGGAACCATAAAACCTCCAAATGGATCCATCATCTGGAAATCCTTATGCAAAGCCTTCCCACTTATCTCAGAAGGTATGGTCTGGAAGATAGGGGACGACACAAAAGTAATAATAGGAGTGGACCCATGGCTAGGAAGCGCTCAGAATCACATACTTCCTCAACAATTAATTCAACTAATCCAACAGAAGGGGTATTTCCACTTGAATCAAATAGCATACCCTATCTCAACCAACATCTGGAATCAAGGTTGGAGGAGGAGTCAGGATCTGGAGCTTCCATACCAATGGGCAAGGATATGGGATCAGTATACTCTAGCTTTGCAATCATCCCACATTCGGATAACCAACAAAGAAGATGAGTTGATTTGGGAAAAAAAACAACATGGGAAATACACTCCAAAGCTTGGATACCAACAAATTTGTTTACAACACTTCCAGGAAAATTAGAAATGGTGGCAGAAAGATTTTTGGAAGCTTAAATGCCCACTAAAGGAAAAAGTATTCACTTGGTGTGCACTTGCAAACAAAATCCCTACATGGGATCATCTACAGAAAAGACAAATAGTAGGGCCTGGGTGGTGCAACTTATGCAAGGATGATGAGAAAAACACAAATCACCTTTTCCTATACTGTACTTTTTCCAAATGGGTATGGGAGCACTCCAAATCTTTTACCTCCTCCACTTTTAACTGGAAAGGCAGCATAGTGGAAGAGGCATGGAAGGATTGGTCCTCATCCCCTCAAACTACCTAGCTCAGAGCCCTCCCGCTCATCCACATCTGGGGAATATGGCTGGACAGAAACAGGGTCATATTTCTTGAAAAATCCAGCTCTCCAGAAGAGGTAGCAAGGAAGGGTATAGATATTATTTCTTACTTTCCTCAAACTAAGAACAACCCCTCTCCAAGAATCATTGTTCCTGAACAGTTGAACAAAAACATCCCTTGGGCCTTTTTTGATGGAGCTTCTCAAAACTTGACATGCGAGGGAGGAGCAACATTATATATGAATCCAAACCACTATTTCCAAATCTCCATGGGGCTGGGATCCGGTACCAACAACTATGCTGAGCTTATGACCTTGAAACTTCTCCTTTTTTTGCAATTGAAAGAAACTGCAAAAAGATTCAAGTTTTTGGTGATTCAATGGTTGTTATAAACTGGATAAATAAGACTCAGAGATGCATAATTTCTACAATAGACACCCTATATGAAGAGATAAATAGGACTCTCTCATTTTTTGAATCAATCTCATTCAAACATGTCTACAGGGAATGAAACATGGATGCGGACAAACTCTCAAAGGCGGGACTGAATCTACAGTGGAGACATTGGAAAATCATGGAGATAAAGGACACAGAGGCCAAGCAGTACCTCCATAGGCCATTTCTTATTTTGCCTCACTAAACCCCTGTTATAAAAATACTTTTGGAACAGTCTTCAAGCAACATGCAACAGTTTTCATAAGACATGCTAGACTCAACTCTTTTTTATCTGTACACAATCAGTTCAGAGGATGGAAAACAACTCCTTGTATCTGCCTCAAATTGGTGTTTTTATCAACAGACAATCTATTATGACAGTCTATTTTGACTAGTCGTGGCTTCTCTCATACTAACTTGAAAAAGAGAAGAAATTACATCAGCAATGATGTGAAAACAAGATGTAAATCTGCATAAAGCAGGAACAATTACATACCATTTTGTATGTAGTTTTTTATTAATACAAATCAGCTTTTTTTCTTCAAAGAAATTTTTTTTTAACTAGTTCATAAAAATAAATGCAATTAAAGTGGAACTTATAATTATAAACCGCAAAAATGGGTTAACCCTGGGGAATCATATATTTTCCATACAAGCATTGCATGGAATTGAAATTTCCTTTGTTGTATTGGTCTAGACACATCGTACATAGAGATGTCATTCCATAACTTTAGTAGCTCGTCAATAAGAGGTTTGATATATACCTTCATATATTTAAGTTGGTACTTACTTGATTGATTTGAACATATAAAATATATAATTATTAAAACCATTTAGATATATAAACCATGCACAAGAGAAAAATAAAATATATATATGACATTATGCAACAAAATACGACAAATGAGATGCCACTACATTAAAAAGAAAGTTGTAGACACCTACCTAGAATAATCATCGACAACATTATGTGGTCCCTCTTTATTGACAACCATGGAGGAATGTTATTGTTGATAATGTTATGTTCCTTCTTAATTTTATGTGTTCCCTCGTAATCTTAGGATTTTTGTTGCCTCGTAATGTTATGTGCTCCCTCGTAATATTAGGATTTCTGTTGCCAAGGAAATCCTAAGATTACGAGGTTCTTCTTTAAAGTGAGACCATTTTCCTCCACATCTTTAAATGAAAAACCATCTGTAGGAATTCAAATAATCTCATCTTGATTTATGTTCTGTGCATGGTAATCCATAAATTGTGTTATGTTTTTGCACATGAACTGTTATTGAAAACATGGATTAATGAGAATATAGTGAAGAAGCTTGTGAGGCACATTTTTTGTTACTTGATCTATTTGATATCTACCAATATGACATTCCAGACATTCAATTTCAAATTCATGCTTATTATAACATATAACATGGTCATCAGGGCATGCATGAATTTCTTCATACGACATTCCAATTTCTTTCACGATGGCAAATAAATATCGATATGTACAAGGTGAAATATTTGATAGTGGTAATAAAAATTCAACTATCAAGCTATAACAGATTAAAATAAAAATCTAGTTAATATAATATATAAATAATATTAATGAAACACGTTTCATACATATTCATTTGACTTATAAATTAACAACAATCATTAGAGGAAGTTTCAACTCAAAATGGGCCTTTTAACTTTGATTCAAATTCCATGTCATCATGTGTTAGCCAATGAAATTGCTTTAAATTTGAAACACTGTATAGGTCTTAAACACTTTTTTAATATAAATTTGGGGATAGCTGGTATCATAAAAAAACTACTTTTTTTATTTGTATTTTCGACATATCTCCCCATGTTTTTACTCAAATTTTAATCGGGAGAGCTCGTTGGATACAAAATTAAATTTCGCATCCAACGAGTACCCACTCGACATACTTTTGATGGACCCCTCTACCCCAAAAATAAGAAACACCTGAACAAACGTGATGATGATGTCATCATCACATTTTTTCAGGTATTTCTTGTTTTTGGGGTAGCGGGGTTCGTCAAAAGTATACTGATTGGGTACTCGTTGGATGTGGAATTTAATTCCGCTTCCAACAAGCTCTTACGATCAAAATTTGAGTAAAAAAATGGGGAGATATGTCAAAAATACAAACAAAAAAGTAGTTTTTTTCTTTTCTTCCTCCAAAATTAATAAAGATTATTTTATTATTTTAATTATTATTTTATTAATTCTTTTTAGGAGGCCCATTTTGAGTTGAAATTTCCTCTAATGTTTAATACACGAACAATGAGAAAATTTAGAGCGATCATATATATGTGATGAAATATATTACATACCTTAACATCCTTTTAACTGATGTGTTTGAAATACCATTCATAACCTTCAAGTTCATTATCAACAATATAGAAGAGAGAAGATTTGTGTTGGAGCCCTCATAAATGGGTTTGTATGCCTTCTAAAGAAGATGTAAATCATGAACCCCATCAAAGTCACCATTTTCATGATCATCATAATCATCCATTCTAACATTAAATGTATCATGGACCAATGTATTTGTACCATCATCTTCAACTATGTTATCAGTATGACCATCTTCTTCAATATGATCATTAACTTGTTCTCCATATCTCCATGTTCCTCCGATACTTGTTCTGAAAAGAACGCCATCTTGATGATATGACGTAGGATGTATTTCATTTATAATTACATGAAACCATCAATAGATATTAGTTAATATAATACATACATTTACAAAAGAAATCAATTTTTTAAAAACATATAAATGCAAAACTTACAAATGGACGATATTCATGTCCCCCCTCAGCGTGTCCATGTTCCCTACAATTTTTTCTAGCTATTGTGATCTTTATTATTCTCCTTTTAAAGCCCCTGCATTGAATACATGGACAATAACATTTCCCATCACCCTTTATTTTTAGTCAATCCCACAATCTAGCAAGCAATTGTTGATTTGTTCGTCTGGATCGAGAAATTGTTATTTGACATTTTCTCGTAAAGAGCTTGAATGAATATTATCGATCTTAAAAAATCAAGATCCACACTTCACTATTTTTAATCTAAAAAACAATTGAAATAATTGTGTATTCTTTTACGGAAAATAGTAAGTGCGAACAATATAATTTCCGCATATCGTCGCTTGTATAGAAAACAGGTCGAAATGTTACCATAATTTATAATTTTTAAAATTTAAAATTCGTTGGATAACCAATGATATTACCATAGTTACCATTATCATGGATATGTCAGATAACCAACGGGATTCATCGGATATCCGACAATTCCATGTATCAATTAAAAAACATTTTATCAAAATTTGTAATTTTAAAGGTGAAATCCGTTGACACAGTCAATTTACTCATATTTTCTCATTGGATTTTGGGGTCAAATTGTGTTGTGTTAGTTGTCAACAAAACCTGAGATATCGACTTGATAGAGGAGGACTCCGTCGGAAACACCTGTGATGCAGATGAAGTCTCGCCCGATATATCTTATGGGAACTTCCAGAACTAGGTTTCGAATGTGGGGATTTTCACTCTTACAATACTTCTTAAATCACTTGACCAAAACCGGGAATTTATACTTCTTGTTCTTTCTTGCTCATTCAAGATAATAGTCTAATTACCTATCAACACATATTGTAGTATTTAACATAAAATCCTTGTCACAGATTCGAACTATTAAAGATGTGACACTTATATATTTGGATTTATTCATAAATAGACGTTGTGCGACTTATTCAGATCCACTTATTTACAACATACATGAATTTGAATAAACCTAATTATCAAATACATACAAAGACAAAATTTAACGTGGAAACCCATCTGGGAAAAACCGCAAAGGTTCTCTTCATCTAGCATGAGAAATAGGTTAGCACCTTTGGTTTGCACACTCAGCTTCCAAACTCCTCTTTATATATTCTTTACAACTTGCACATATTTTTCTCCTCTCATTCTATCCGATTTTGGGTCTATATTTTGTCCTCTTCTTCTCTTAATTGTTGATATGCACACAACCTTGATCCATTCTCTATTTAAGTATCTCTCTTCTTCTCTCAACTATCGATCCACACACAGCCTGGATCGATTCTCGAGCTAAGAAACTCTCCTCTCTCTCAACCTAAACCAACAATAATGACGACGAAGACAAACAACTCAACAATCAACAACCCCCACACACCGCTTGGCTTCTCTCTTTTATAATATTTTACACGTCTTAATTCAAATGACTCTTTTCTATTAGTTGATTGGATTCCATTTCTATTCTAGTACATTTAGTTAGAAATGAAAATAGGCACTATCGGTCCAAAATACAATTATGCTTTATTACCAAAAGCGTGCTTTACTCTAACTAACTATTGACCCATGATCAATCGAACTTTCCTTTTCGACTTCTTTATTATTCTTCTGTCACAGTTCCTTTCGTTCCAGCTTCTCTTGTCGTCGATCCTTCTATCGCATCTCTTCTTTTATCGCACCTTCCTTTGTCGATCTTTTCTTCCATCACAGCTTCCTTTATCGCGCTCTTCTTCCTTTGTAGCTTCCTTTATGGCACGACTGGTCGAATATTCATTTTTCTCGAGCAGAATTGTGGTCGAATTATGCCTAACTTTTCCTAGGTACAACAAGCCCCAAACACCCACCGGTGGCTTGTCTCGAACCACATTAGTCTAAAACCTTCACTATTGCAACCTTTCTTTGAAAATCCTGAAATATTTTCACTATATGTCTGTCTCTTGTCGCACGTATGCTTCTATATTCTTCAAATTTTCCAGAATTTCAGAACTGATGTGTTCCGAAGTTGTAATTCCTTCCAATCCCAAAAATTGTCGCACATTTTCATGTATAGGATGAATGATTCTTGTAACTTTCTCTACCTCTGTTTGTAACTCTGTGACCCTGTCAATTCTCTTTTGTTGTTGTGTTCGCAATTTTGCAACCTGCTATTGTAGCTTCTTCATATCGATAGTTTTATCCATTTTATCTACTATTGTAATCTTCTTCGCTTCATTCTTCAGCTGGTTAACCTATGCCTCAGTAGTGCATAGCTTCTCTATTACTTTTTCAAGTTATTCATCATTGATCAAAGCTTCCCATGACTGAGAAACTTGCATGACTTCCTTGGCACACAATGCCTTTGCTTCTTATATCCTCATTGTGGCCTTAGTTGTTGCTTTTCTTATTTATTATAGTACCTCTAGAGGTGTATTGGGTTTCACTTGTAATTCCAACTCCATGACCCTCTTGCAAAGGTTTTCTGCAATTTCTCCAATTCGAAAGACGTTGGATTCTGCAAACATCTCATGTGTGATGCCTTTATCGGAAAAGTTTCTTCAAGCGATTGTAACGGTTGTGTCAAGCCGATGTATATCTTCTTCCTAGGTCTTCGTGTTTTTCTTTGTTTCCTGTACTACTATCTTCATATTATTGATAGCTTTGTGAGAATATTTTACCTGACTAACCAACACATGTTCTCAATTCTTCATTTCTGCAAATGCAACATTCTAAATGGCATGTACTTCATACATTGACAATGCACAAAAATCCATGGTGACATGGCTCAAATATTTGACAATGGTGTTCAGTTATGGTTTCCCTAAGTCAATTACTTGACCTAGTACCGGAACCCTTATTCGTGGAGTTGGAATCATGTATCACTAGGTCCCTCTTCAGACAAGCCAACTATGTCCTATGACTCAAGCAATTGTGGTGTGTAGTCGACCGCCACTCGAAATTCTTTTACTATTTTACAAAGTGTCTGCAGTAAATCTACAATGCTACTTGTTAATTCTGTCTAACGCTCATCTATATTTTTGCAGCTCGCATCGATGAGTTCTACAATTGCTTCCATCAGAAGTGTGTTGTAATCATCATTTTTAAGGACAATAACTCTAGTTGATTCATTGCCCTTCCTCTTCTTATGACCATGTGTAGACTTCTCTTACTACTTCCTCTTATACCCCATCAATGGGTTCATTGGGGTCGTACTTGAATCATTATGAGTATTCTCTTTTGGTGGTGGATCTTCTCCCTGTCCTCCATTCTTATTTTTTGATGGATCGTCTTATCGTGACTCTTCTTGTTTAGATAGTTGATCCTATGGGACATGAACTCTCCATTCTTCCAGCCAATATTGAACGATGACATCAACTTCAATAGTAGACAGCTGAAACTGCATCAGCAAACATTTATTTTGCGGATTTTGTCGAGGCTCAAAGAAAATATGTGGGCCCTGGTAGAAAATATGATAAGGTTTTGAAACCTCTTAATAGCTGTCGTGGTGATCTTCTCCTGCTTCTTAATAAAATTTCAAAGGGCCTCACCCTATAAAAATAATTCTACATTATTTTCTTTTTGTCGCTCAGGTTTCTCCTTGTCGAACCAAAGATTATGGTATCGAGCTCCTTGACATAGGACAGGCACATATACCCCTTGGTAGTTGCTAGTTCTTCTCATGTGACAAAATAATTCAAAATTAGTAGCCAAGAATAATGAAATTGGTTACCTTTTTCTTGCACCTCTTTTGCATCTACTAACAGTTCATTTAGCAGATAGTACGACCAATTGATCAAGACTCTTGTTGCACATAGCTCTGTCGCAACGATTGTCCCTACGGTACATTGGTTCAGTTGCATCTTCTGCAACAACTTACTATATAAAAATTTCACTGCAAATCGAACAACAGTATCATTGATAGAGGCGATTGCAAAGCCTCATGTGTTGCTTGTTAGCTCATACTTCTCTTTTGACTTATTTGTTAATGTTTTTTCATGGTATTTCCCAAAAAATGACGTTGGGTCGACACCTGTAAGGGAAATCCCAGCGATCGCTGCTATCATCTTAACATCCATTGAAATCTTCTAGTCGAGCCATAGAAATATGCCATGGAAACTAACTAGAAACTATTTAACATATGTATTGACTTCTGCTATGTGGCCAAAATGTGGCATGTGCATCAGTGACAGTAATCCCACTTTGTCCAATATTATTTCCCATTCCATTGGAACCATGTGGATAGGGCCATCCTCTGTGTCATGAAAAATTATCATGTATCTTTTCATTCCATTTCTGGTAACCTGCACAAGTCATTGTCGACAAATCTCATCTTCTCCAAGTTTGGAATAATGTTCGCCATTTCTCGAACTCCTTTCGGTATGGATGGTGATACCAATTGATACTTTGCATTTTTTTTGAGTATGACCTTAGGTGCATCAGTTGGTCTGGGCAGGAGATAGTTTGGAAGCATGGATGCATACCCTACTTCTTCATCATCTCGTGGCGGTGCTATTTCCTTCTTGTGAGTACCAGATCGTTTCCTTTTTGGTGTGCCGAGTGGTTCTGGTCGTAAATGAACTGGTGGAATCATCGGTGACTGTGCAAATTCTTCTGTGACTGTAGGTGATGGTGAAACAAATCTGATATTGTCTTCCATAATGGGCATTGGTGAAGCAGTATCAACGCCTGATTCTTGAATGATGCTCATACTAGAAACATAAATGACCATACTCTGTCAAAAAATGGCTTTGGCTCTTGCAGTTGTAGACAATCAGTTCAACGCACTCAGCCGGTTATAATAGAATGAATGAAACTTCAATGCAAATAAAATATAAGTGCACCCATTCAATCAATCATCGAGTAGCACGATCGAGAAATAAATGGAAAGGTGGCGGTGATTTTTGTCACATGGAGAAATATTTTGAATCATTACAAGGAAATATCCAATCAAACCGTCACTTCTCCCATTAGTTCAATGGTATTTATTGTGCATTAATTATTGAAGTGACCAAAAAGTATGCTGCTAAAATATCTTGCGTCCTCAAATTAACTACAGTCAATTATCTTTTTGTGCCCAAATTTCATCATGTGACAACAATTTTCTCCTTGCAACATGTATATGTCCTTCGACACATTTCTTTCCTTGCGACAAATGGAGAACCTTTGCCACCATTTTTATTCTACAACAATTTTTATTTTTCCTCGATAGCATATCATCTGCAACATAACAGTCAATATTTGAAACAAAACTCTTGTACCTTTTGCAGAAATAACACTCATACTAATCTGCGTCTTTATGTATTTTTCTTTTCTCTTTTCTCTTTTTTCTTTTAGTCGACTAAGTCGCGGCTATCCCAGTAAGTCTTTAGCCGAATTCTATTCACCAATCCTTTGAAAGGTGTTCCATCTAATTTATTCAATTGTATTGTTCCTCCTTCGGTGATCTGAATGATTACATACAGTCCGAACCAATGTCTTCTCAACTTTCTAGGATGCTTTAAAAACTTACTGTCATACAGAAGGACAAGTCCTCCAACCTGAAATTGCTTATTATTGATGTGTCTATCATGCCATACTTTTTTTCTTTCATTCTCAAAATTTTGATGATAACTTGCGATGAAACACTCTTCCTCCAACTGCACATATTGCAACAATATTTCTTCGTCATCACCAACATCATTAATTTCAGTAAATGTGGATCTTCTTAGACTGGGTACAATGTATTTCATCATCATAAAAACATCTTGTCCGTACACCAGTAAAAATGGATTTTGTCCTCTCAACTTATTAAAGGTTGTGTGACATTCCCATAGTACCGCATAATTTTTTTGGTCCCAATCATCTCTTTGAATGTTACAAATATTCGTCAGTTCATTCTCTAGGATCTTGTTGAATTCCTCGACAACACCATTTGCTTGTGGGTGATATGGTTTTGTCTTCATGTGTTGGATCTAGAATTCTCCAGTTAATTCGTGGATCAACTGATCAATAAAGTGTGTTCCCTTATCACTTGTAAAAATATTCGGGCATCCAAATCTAGTTACAATATTGTTGAACAAAATTTTTCCAACAATCACAACAATACAATCCTTTACTAGCGCTGCCTCAACCCATCTAGTCAAGAAATTTGTCACAGTAATAATGTATCATGCACCTATAATGTTTCCTTGTGAGTTGATAGGACCCACAAAATCAACAACCCATTTTTCAAATTCCTATAAAGTTATCTGAGGTACTAGTGGCATTACATCTTTTCATGACGACTTTCTGGTACCTATAGATATCACAGTTACGATAATATTCTCTAGAATCTGCATGCAAAGTAGGCACCACAATCCTATTTGTAATATCTTCCACACTGTATATTTTCCATCATATTGGCCTCTTACGACACTAGTATGTGCTTCATTTAATATCATTGGTCGCTCCTATTCTATTACACAACGACGACTAATTTTTTCAAGTCCCATTTTATACAATTATCCAGCTATCAATTGGAAATCTGTAGCTCGCATCAATAATTATTTCTTTTGTGTAGTAATAAATCCTTCTAGGGCATATACTGTACTCAAGAAATGTATAATATCTCTGTAATGATAATTAAACATCGCTATTGCAAATAACTGTGCATCGAGAAGAGTATTGTCGAGATTCACATGTTCTTTTCCAATTTCTAACTTCGACAGATGGTCGAATCCTGAATTCAGTTAGACGGGCTTAACAATGATTTCAAATTCAAATTTCTTGAAAATGGGAATCCTTTGATAGATCTTCCCCCCCCTCAACACTAGCTTATTGACCAGGTATTTCAAAATAGAATGGTCTGTGTACATTTTACATGTCCACCCAGAAAATAGTGTCAAAATTTCTGAAGCACATACACCATAGATAAGACTTCTCTTTTAGTTGTGGTATAATTTTTCTCTACTGTTGAAAATTTTCTACTAGCGAAGGAAATAGGATGATCGACACAACCTTTACTTGGATGTAAAAATAAAACGCTTAGTGCAATAGACCACGCATCGACGTGTACATGAAACTCCTTCTTCCAGTCTAGAAAAACTAGTATGGGTTCTATAACCATCTTATTCTTTAGGGTGTCTAGACTCTCTTGGCAGTTTTCGCTCCATTGAAACTTAACATCCTTCTTCAACATCTTTTCCATTGGATTAGACACCTCTACATATCCTTTAATCATTTTTTTATAGTATCTTGTATGTCTCAATGTCGTTCTTAGTTGTTTTACTATCGAGGGTGGTGGTAATTTGACGATGATCACAATTTTTGCAGGATCAACTAGGATTCCATTGCAACAAACCACATGGCCCACCAAAATTCCAAAAGGGGCACAAAAAATACATTTATTCAGGTTCAACGAAATCTGATACTATTGACACCATTTCGGTATCAGTCCGAGGCTGTCTATATGATCCTTTATGAGCCCAAACATTGTCCAGTCATTGAAGTAAACCTCAAGAAATTTATGAATAAATTCTTTGAAAGAAACCACTACTATCCTGGAAAAGATGACATGAGCATTTTTTAGTCCAAAGGGAATTACTGTATATTGGAAGTACCCCCACAAGGTCGCAAAATTTGTATTGTTTCGATATTCCTTCGCTATTATGATATGATGGTAGCCAGTGAACCCATTAGTAAATGAATAAACTTCTTGACCCCCGACACTCTCTAATACGTTATCTGTGAATGGAGTCAGAAATGGGTCGTGCAAGTAGGCATCGTTCAACTTTCTTAGGTTGACATAAATACGTACTTCACCAGCATTTTTCTTATCCTGCACTACCATAGGGATGATCCACTTAGATTCTTCAACTAGTTCTATGATACATACATCCATCATTGAATCTAATTATATCTTGAAATTTTCTTGTACCGTGGATTCAGACAGTATGGTTGTTGCTTCAGAGGATTTGCATCAGGATTTAACGGTATCCTCACCTCTCCAAGGTCCCCGACAATCCCCATCTCTGAAAATTTTGTAGGGAACAGATCCTAAAATTCATGCAGTAGGTCTGTGATCTTCCCGATAGTCTCATCGTCCCAATAATCTCCAATATTGACAAACTTTGGATTCTCTGGAGATCCGATATTTACTTTCTTAGCTTTCAACAGATACATAAATTGGTTACTTGAAATACCAAGTCCTTGCACCACTCGAGTACCTTTAGACTCTGGGATGTTTATGTCTTGTGGGTCATCATCGTTAGGTTCACCCATCACATTATAACAATCCATCCAATGTTGGACTGTTACACTACTCTGATTAATTTTTTTCATCGACATCGAGATGTCTTCAAATATCTCCGTCTTCATTACTTAAACACAACATCAATCAAAGGATGGTCATCAACAAACTTAAACACAACATCAATCAAAGGATGGTCATCAACAAACTCAAATGTGTGCATAAATATGGCACCTAGTTCTTCTCATTCAACTATCCCTCATCACATCTTGACCGACTTGTACCAGTTCCTTGGTAGCATGTACAATGTATGTATAAACCGATGGACCCATTAATGTCGCAGGCATGCCTCCCATGCCGCAGGACAATATTCAATGTGCTCAATAGGATTAGTCAATCCTATGTACTTTCGACTGGTATAGCTGATCTTCTCTCCAAATCGGATTACCATCAATATTCGGCATTGCAGCCATTTTGAGATAGATTGTTTATGTGTGACTTACCATCTGGAAGGTGTAGCCTTCAATGCAAAATATAGAGCCGATAAGCGTTGAGGTTCTTTAACTATTTCTTCAAATTATGTCAGAAAAGATTCCAGGTTAGGAAAACCTTCATATGTGGGTATAGCACTTACCTCGATACCTACTCGTCGCACAAATTGTATAATTCTTGTGCATCTTCCCATCGAAACTTCATGTAGTCAATTCTGCCATTTTTTTAAACTTCTCCAGAATTTGATGTATGAGAACTAACATTGCGCCAACTGAGCTTTCCGTCGGTCATTGGATTCACATAATCATCCATTGTAGAAGTAATGCTATATATATTGTCAATATATCCACCTTACCCTTTACTATGCACCTTCTCAACATACCTCTGACCTTCTAGAGGATCAAGCGGTGTGGCCACTCTCAACTCTTCATCTTCAAACGTTAGAATCCTCTTTTTAAAGTTGATAATAGTCTGGTTATCAATCACCCAGTCGATACCCAAAAGTGCGGGATACAGACTCATATCATCAATGATGTCAATCAAATCGAAGTCGGAATAAGTTTTGAGTCCTTCTATCTTGACAGGCACCTGAGTCAATCGACCGATAGGTGGAACCTTCGACTGATTTTCTAGTCTGAGTTGGACAAGACACCATACGAGTCTCGACTTCCCCATACTCTCCCATGTTTTCCTAGTAAGAATATTCACATCATAGCCCAATTCTATAATAATATAGTCCATGTCGTAATATATTATCTGGGAAGTCATTCTTAGTTCTTGACCGGTCTTTAATATTTTCTCGATATGATTAACCTTTATTTCCTGTCGCACCTCTTCTTTAGGTTCTTATATTGGAGTTGTTAATTCTACGATAACATATTTATCTTGGATTAGTGCTAAACAACTTTTAAAGAATTCTTTTAATTTACTAACATTTCCCATTGGTTTTGTTTCAGAACAACTGATCAAATCTCTTAGGCATTTCCAGTATTGGTCCTTCAGGTGGTCTAGCAGTAGAAGTCGGCGCTTGATTTCGGTCGATGAATTATTGTTGTGCATCCAAGAATACTTCCTTTTCTTTTTGGACATCGTATGCTGCTTTCTTTTGTGGTGCTGGTCGCACCTACGGTTGTCCATACAATGCTTCTTGATCTACCCAAGCCACATCACCTCCTCATATCATGACAACAATATGTGGCTCCCTTGGTTCAGTAGAGATCTTCTAGATATTTGGATTGGGGTTCTGAGGTGGGTTCGTATTTCCCACATTCTTTGTCTTCCATTTTGCAATCAACGACAAACATCGCTCAATAGTATGATAAAAATCATTGCAATATGAACATGTAGTAGTAGGATTTGTGCATTCCTTGGAAAAATGTCCAGGATTCCCATAATTATAACATATAATTTGGCATCTTACATGACCAAATCCTCCTCCTTTTCCTTAAACTTTTAAAATTCCACCTTCTAGGTTGAGGGTATTGTTGTTGTGGGTACTGGTTCTATTGATATTGACTCTGAGGGTACTAGTTTAGAGGAAACTGAGCCCGAGCTCGCTTAGCCTGCAATTGTTCAACATTCTTCATTAAATAGGTATCAATTGTTTTCTCCTATAGAAGTTGATATGCTCTGTATTCTTTCTGATCATGGCCCATTGATCGAATTTACAGTATAAATTGATCGACGCACCTACAATCTTTTGTAAGTGTAAAAATTATTCCGACCAATGTCCTCTAGTTCGACATATTCTACACCAATGCATTCCTTATGTATTTATTGGATTCAGTGCTCCTCATGCGACATAGTTCATAAACGTCAGGAAATTGTCTTTATGATGTCCTTCGATTCTACATCTGGTACACCATAGTTCTTCTTGCACTTCCTTCTCTTTCTTAATATCTTGATGTTGTAATGTCAAGTTGTGTATGGATTTGCATCATTCCTACATCAATTTCTCCGACCAGTGAGGCTTCCAAATTCATGGTGAGATCAAGGGCCTTGCTCCACGACACATTCTTTTATTGCATCAAATGAATCCAGATGTGTAGTAACAACTCCGCAATAAACCATTCTTTGTGTTGAACGCCTGACATTTGAAAGCCTACTTTGGCCATTAGCATCGTGAATTTTTGGTCGAATTCCTAAACAAAATCAATAGGTAATTGCTTAGTTTTTTTTATCTCCGTAATACACTGTGACTCAGATTTCGGATTTCTGAACTCATTTAATAATCCTGCTCAAATTTCATCTAATGTTTTCTATGGGACTCCTGTTAGAACCACAGATAATTTCATGTACCAATCCAATGCACAAACCCTAAGGGTTGTGATTATTTGAGCTTTCTTGATGGATTCATCTTGGACATGATGCATGCTCCACAAAGATTCACATAGAAACCAATGTTGTTCAAGGTTTCCTAACCCATTTCCATTAAATATTTTCAACTTTATATCGTTTTCGGCCATTATATTTGTTCTTGGTACTGCTAGATTAAAGATTTGGCTAGTGGGATTCCCTTGTCAGTTATTCCCACCATTATTTTTACTTTGATTGACACAACCAATGTATGATGAGTTTCTAGATTTTACCTCTAGAGATGTATGCGGGGTCATGTGTATGTCATACTTGTGTCTAGATTTGGGGGTTCTTCTTCATATTCTTTTTCAGATATAGGCTATTATTCCTCTTCCTGGTCACATGAACCTTCATTAAAGTGTAAACCAATCCGTAGTCCTCTCCTCTAATCGCACTGCAACTTTCTCTTCTGGTAGAAATCCTTCTTCTCTTTCTTGACTGAAATCTTCTTCCACTTCTTAGACTTCCACCTTCTAGCTCAGTCTTGTTATCACCAAGAAATATCTCAACTTACTTTGCTCCATTTTTCTCAAAATTCTCTTGTGACAAATCCCAGGTCTCTACGCACAAATATTTATTCGTCGGACTCCATTCTCAAGCTCCCTCTATCACATATGAGCATCTTGGTCCAAATATTTAAAGATGTTAGGTATCATCCTCTAGGTCCTTAGAAAATTCTCTTTCAGTTCACTATATGACCTTATAGTGTCAACAACAATTTCAGTTATCTATCCTTCCAAAATATTGTCAACCCAGAAATAGACAACCCTAGATACAGGGTTGCTAATAATCTCCAGCCGCTAAATCGGTTGAGGGTCCACTCTATTGAATCTCCTTGAAAAAATTTCCTCCGTGTCACAAAATTTAACAACCATTCATACAAAACAATGGTAAATTTTCTAAAGAAAATATCATGAATATCGATATAAAGGTATCGCTCCAACCACTCTATCGGATTCAACCATGATCCTTCACTTTCTTCCCACGCAAACTCTAGTGCTCTAAAATCCACTAAATCTTGAATTTCCAGCTTCATCGAGTGTCAAAACATATCCCCACCAAAATGATCAGATCCTTAGTTGTCAACAAGACTTGAGATATCAACCTGACAGAGGACTCCATCGAAAACACTTGTGATGCAGATGAAGTCTCACCTGAGATATCTTATGGGAACTACCAAAACTAGGTTTCCGCAGTTATGTGGGGATTTTCACTCCTATAGTATATCTTAAATCACTCGACTGAAACCGGGAATTCATACTTCTTGTTCTTGTTTACTCATTCAAGATAACAGTCTAATTATCCAACAAAACACATATTCTAGTATTTAACATAAAATCCTTGTCATAGATTCAATATATTAAAGATGTGACACTTATATATGTGGATTTATTCATAAACAGACGTTGTTTGACTTATTCAGATCCAATTATTCACAACATACATGCATTTGATATAAACCTAATTATCAAAGACACAAAGAGACAACATTTAACATGGAAATCCATCCGGGAAAAACCACAAAGGTGCTCTTCATATGGAATGAGAAATAGGTTAGCACCTTTCGTCTACACACTCATCTTGCGGAATATTCTTTAGATAATATTTACAATTCGTAAATATTTCTCTCCTCTCATTCTCTCTTGTTTTGGGTCTCTGTATTTCTCCTCTTCTTCTCTCAACTGTCGATCCGCACACAGTCTGGATCGATTCTCTAGCTAAGAAGCTCTCTTCATCTCTCAACTGTCGATTTGCACACATCCTGGATCGATTATCGAGCTAAGAAACTCTCTTCTCTCTCAACCTATACCAACAATAATGACAATGACGATGAACAACCCGACAATCAACAAACCCCCACACTCCTTGGGTTCTCACTTTTATAATCTTTTACACATCTTAATCCAATCAACTCTTTTCTGTTAGCCGAAATTTCGTCATTTATATTCTAGTACATTCAATTACAACTAAAAATATGCAATATTGGCCCAAAATAAAATTATGCTTTATCACCAAAAGCATGCTTTATTCTAACTAACTCTTTACCCATGATCAGACGAACTTTCCTTTTCAACTGCTTTATTCTTCTTCGGTCGTGGTCCCTTTCACCGCAAATTCTCTCGTTGTCAATCCTTCCGTCCCAACTTCCTTTGTTGCACTCTTCTTCTGTTGCAGCTTCCTTTTCCACGCTCTTCTTCTGTCGTAGCTTCCTTTGTCGTGGGACCGGAATATTCATTTTCCCGAGAAGAATTATGGTCGAATTCCACCTATATTTTCCTAGGTCCAACACAATCGTTCCTTATTTATAATGTATTTCATCCTTCATCTTACCCTCTAACCTCATACATTAGGAGGGTATCTGCTATAGCCAAAATTGGCACTTCTCCATCCGTGACGACACTTACATGTTTCAGGCACACGACGACACTTCATGGAGTTATTGTTTCTCACCCAAAGGACATCCAATGGATGGAAGAGGTATATTTGGGACTTTTGTAGCATCCCCCTACCTATTTCTTGGTTCAATTGATACTTAGGAAGATGATGAACAAGTTTCTAGACCAAACCACCTCCTGAAAACCCCTAGAAAAACCCTAAAAAATGCATTTCTCCCCAAAAACATTGGTTACATGTGTTCCACCTCCATTTTTCACTTTTTACACAGTTTTCTAGCGTTCCATTAGCATTTTTATCCAAAAATTCCCAAAAAATACAAAAAATCTCAAATTTGGGTGGTTTAGGTGGTTTTGGAACTGCCTCCTCGGTTGTAACTACTCCATCCTTGACCCTATCTCTTCCATTTTCTATATAAGAGAGGGGGAGGGGACAATTAAAGGGACTTTTCCTACAGCATTTTTATGCTAGGAGAATTTGGACTCTCATCCCCCATGCCTACCCCCTAGTTTCCATTTACCCTTGCTGCAGAGCTTGGAGGTTGGGATTCTTGGAGGAGAGAAGCAGGTGACCAAGAATGAAGGTTTCATGAGGTGCATTGAATGATGAGAAGGTATATTTTTGTACTTATTTCATTGATTAATAAAGAGTTGGCATTCTTCCATTTCCAAATCGTTGTGTATGTCTTAGGTTTTGATTATATGTTGATGCTTATGAGATCATGGTTTCATGTTCTTTGAATATCAATGTTTTATTTGTATTCAAATTGGTTTGAGGAAGGTTTGAAGGGTTTTTGCGAGTTCCTTGATCGAAGAGAAACATAAGGACTCAAGGAAAGGCTTGGATCAACCTTCTATTTGTAAGGTACACACCCTACTAGCCCTTTAACTTTTTCTTAATCACTATATTTGCATAACTCTATATGTATGCATGTAACCCTAATACGTTGGTGGCCTCACCCCATCCATAAGAACACTTTCTGTAACAACAAGGTGAAAATCCCGTGTCCAACCACAAAAAAGGTAAGCATCATCCAACAAATTCCCATGGTGCTTACAAGAAAATGATACATCAAATAAATCTCAAAGAATGCAAGAAGGAAATGAAAACATGTGTCTCCTCATCCAACAAGGGAATGGAAGGACACTCCAATCAATTGACCCAAGTAGAAAGAAAAGTGTTTCATCATGTGAACTCATCTAGTGGCTCAACAATCTGCCACTGATCCAAGGGTGAAAACCTCCATCATATGATCCACTCAATGAATATAGGTGGAAACCCTATGTACCTCATGATACATGGAGGCATCAATGATAGGAATAATATGCCTCAATTACTGTTGGGAAGGGAATGGTGCAAGCAGATCAATTTGAGCAAATGTAGGAGACTCTTACTCCTTCTCAGGAACTAAAAAGAAGAAACCTTCACCTAATTCTCACCCTCAAATGTGGAGTATGAAGAAGGACGAACCAACTTTCTACAACAAGTATCCACCAAAGATGTGGATTCAACTCCATCAAGGGCTAGTCCAACCATAAGGATCTCTTCTAACTCTTCAATTGAGAGAGGACTCACTCCATGAGAGAGATCAATTTTTGCATGGCAAGTGACATGTGCTTGGAACTCATCATATGCATCTCAAAACTCCTCAAGCACATGCATGTCATCATGTACCTCATGAACCACCATCTCATGATATTCCTCCATAAAAATCTGAAGGTTATCAACCAAAGGAGAATGGTTGAATGAAATGTAGGGGGTGGGAATGTGATCGCTGCAACTCTAGGTGAAGTTTCTATATCGTCATCTTAGACTCCAAAAGGGAACTTTGAGTGCTTCTCAAAGAATATGGGTGGCCATCAACTCATCATTGAGATTTCAGATCTCCTCATCATCCTTTAAGGATTCTCCATGCAACATGAAAATATCATACAAGTGATCTCTGTCTGAAATCATGTATGAAAAATTACCTTGGATTGCATACATTGCTCTTTGGATCTTCTTTGTGGCTTCAAGGAAACATGAATCTTCCAATGAAGCAACTCTCCAATATAGATATGATACTTAAGCATGAATGTCATGGAGAATGCGTAAGGCCTTCTTGATCTTCTTTTCACCCAATTGCAACAACCCTAGTAGGTAGGAAGGCTCATGACAATGAACCTCCTCATCGTCATCTACAGGATCAACCTCCTGAAGCTCAAGAGGTGAAGTGGAAGTTGATTCTAGGTCTTTTTCTTCAACTACAAGGTCTATAAGCTCAAAGGAATGTGTACTTGTAGCAATCTCCTCTATAGGAATCTCTATGTCACCAACATAGAGAGATGAACATCCATCAGAAGGTGTCTCCATGCTATCTTGTTACCGATCAGTAGGTACATCAACCCTTAGGCACCCATAAGTAGGCACCTCACCATGATACCCATCAATAGGTATCTCATCACAACATCCATCATTCGATGCTTCTGCAGAACTGGGGTGCTCAACAGTAAGGAGCCCATCATGAAACCCATCAATAAGTGTCTCAAAAGTGCTTGAGAAACTATCAATAGTCGCTTCATGATCCACATTCATAGTGGAATGTGTCTTTGGATGATCCTCTTCAATGATTGAGGATGGATTTGAGATGTTCATCCTTGTCCTCCTTGTGCGAGCTAGCATAACTTTGGACTCTAGTTGTGTTATGGCTTGTACAATATATTTGTTCATTGCGTCAAGATTTTGGTTAAAACTAGATCTCATCTCTTCGAAATTTTCTGCCATGCTTTGTATTTCTTCTTCTCCTTAGATCTCATGCTCTGCGGAATATTTGTCTTCCTACTCTTTTGGAGTTGGTTTCCTAGGATTGTTCCTCTTGGGAGGCGGTTTTCTCTTTCGAATCATCAATAGATGCCACACATGGATAGATGAAAGAGCTCTGATACCACTGTAGTGTACCAAAATCATAAATTTGGCACACTAGCTCCAAAGACACAAAACTAGGTCAAATAGGGTTAGGTTCAAGGGTGAAGGAAGCTTGGGGAACACTTGGTATGTTTACTAACCTCTGTTTTTTATTTTTATGCAGACTTATGTAGGTTTGTGCAGACTTCAGAAAGTTTGGGAATGATTTGGAAAGGTTTGGAGTGAGTTTGGGAGATTGGGACAACACAAGGTAACTATTTTGAAACAAATGGAAGGGGTAGCTATGAAGGTCAATTCTCTACAAAACCACTTGGGATGGATTGTATAGAGTCTCAGGTTTCTACAATAATAAATCATACAAATAGTTATTTTCCTACAAATAAGCAAAACAAATATTAATTAATTAATTATGAAGTAAAATAGTTATTTTCTCAAATTTAATGGTCAAAGTGCCAACTATTACATGTTCTAAAATACGACACATAAATCATACAAATAGGAAAAAATTGCATTCATTCATTGATTATGAAGTAAAATAGTTATTTACCCAAATTTAATTGTCCAGAGCCAACTATTTCATGTTTTAAATTATAACACAAATCCCATGAATATACAAAAGTTGCATTAATTAATTAATTCTGAATTAAAATGCTTGCAATTTACCCAATTATCAGTAATTCACAATTATCACAAAACTAGTATCTTTCTTATTGTTCTATTATTAACTTAACAATACATAGTCTAATATATTCATCCAGGTGCCAACTATTCCAATTTGGGATCCTAAATGATAACACATTAACCCTACAAATAGGCAAAAAAAGGTATCCATTCATTAATTACGAAGCAAAATAGTTATTCTTGTAACTATTTATGAAAAAAATTACTTAAAATGTGAGGATGAGTGAATGGAAATTGAAATGGAAATTCAATGTATATTTATATAAATGTATTTTATAATCTAGCCAATTTAAATTTGGAGCAAACATGTGATAGACGTGAGACATATCATCCACTTTGGCCTGTAGAAAGTGTCTCTCCGCGCAATGAAATATATCATGATTGAAAGACCAAAGTTAAAAATATCATATAGGCAGGTCACATGCAATTTTAAAAGCAAATGTTTTATTATTATTATGTGGTTGAAATATATTTTATTAATGTTATTTAGATTTTAGATGCTTGTAATAGAGATAATGGTTAAAATATTAAAACATGCTTGATTTTAATCTAACCATTATCATCAAGTACCTTACTCTAAAAGGTCTTCTTTCATTGCCAAGTTGGATTTACCAGCAATGCTCAAAGTTAGTTTGGAGAGGCAATACACATTTTTTCATCAAGACACCTTACTTTAAAATATCTTCTTCCATTTCCAAGTTGGATTTACCAACAATGCTCAAGGTTAGATTAGAGAGGCAATACACATTTTTTCATCAAGACACCTTACTTTAAAATATCTTCTTCCATTTCCAAGTTGGATTTACCAACAATGCTCAAGGTTAGATTAGAGAGGCAATACACATTTTTTAAACTAATACATACTGGTGCATAATTAGAGGTAAGAAAATCTAAAAAGTACACAACATTTAAATGCAATTCTATTAAAAAGAAGAAACCATTCAACTTCAAATTCCCACTTCATACACAAAATCTATACTTCAATGCTTTAACAAATTCCCTACAGACCATTATAATGAACATAATAAACAATGGCAACCTCTATTCCATTAAACATTTGCATGGCCAACATTCCCTCCAATGCACATGAATTATTCTTTATCACTGATGAAATTAATAGCATTCATAAAAAAATATTATAACACATACAAATGAAATTATTCCCATAGTGCATTTCAAGAATTCACTATAAGCATATCAATTCTTGCCTAATTACTCCTTGTACACAAATTGGTAGCTATTATTATTCATAACATAATGGATAACAAACAAACAACTATCAACAAGAATGAGTATTTTATCATCTATGAAATTCATCACTAACTAGTTGTAAACATGCACTTTTTCACCCTTTCATAGGCATTCCATTGGAGAGGCCACCTCAAATCTAGTATATGAGACCATAATGAAAAAGTTATTCCAATTGTCTCTATCTTCTATCTTAGTATCCAACCCATAGTGCTCAAACAAGATGAATATCACTATAATTATTCTAGGCATAGCAATCCATCTTCAACCAACCACATTCCTCACTCTCAACCTTGTACAACTCCAAGAAATGAGTTCCCTTCTCTACAATGCAATTGTCAAGCAATATTTTTTCCTTCTAGTGCTCCCATTAGAGAATTTTGAGGTTTAAAATGAGCCTCCTAAAAGATAATAAAATATTATGAGTGAGCTAATAATTTTGTTAAGAAAAGATATTTACCATTCACATCTTACACAAAAACCTATATAACTATAATTAAATTAAACTAAAAACATTTAAAAACTAAATTAATAATAAAAAAACTATTTATAAACGTGATTAAAAATAAAAATACTTTTGAATATAAAAATTACAAATGTAATTTTAAATATATATTTTACTTAACGATTCACTCTTCAATATTTAAATTATAATATATAATAAATGCATTATTTATTTAAAATATGTTTACCAAGTACCATTATAATTGTGATAATAAAATTTATATATACTTTTAAAAATTACAAATGTAATTTTAAATATATATTTTACTTACCTATTCACTCTTCAATATTTAAATTATAATATAATAAATGCATTATTTATTTGAAATATGTTTACCAAATACCATAATAACATTTATAAAGTAGATATTTAAAATATAATATAATAAATGCATTATTTATTCAAAATATGTTTACAAAGTACCATTAGAACTAACGTGATGGCATTTATAAAGTACATACCAACAAGGGCAGGCATTCATAATATAGGAATGCCAATGAAGTTGTGATATTTATTTATAATGTTATTCATTTAAATTGTATTTAGTTTATCTGGTAGGGAATATTTAAACCAAGGTTTATTTATATTTAAGTAAAAAATTGTTTAAATCATGTTTACTTTTATTTTACTAATATTTTATGGGTATATTTATATTATATTTAAAACTAATATATATGAAATTTTTTGTTATATAGATAGAAAATATATAAATGATGTTTACTTTTATTTATGTAAAGAATATTTAAAGCATGTTTTATTTTACTTTAACGATATTTTATGAGTATATTTATATTATATTCAAAACTAATGTATGAGTACTTTTGTCATTATCAGTACTTCGGTTGCAATATTATTATAGCTAATTATGGTTGTCATCTTCCATTTAGAATGTGACAAATAAGTATCATCAACCATTTCTTATGATGTCATCATCTAAAATGTGATTGATTTTTTTACGTTGAATTTTATAGTACTATTTTTGTTTTGAGGCTTATTTTTTATCTCAAAGTTTCTCTAATAAATGTATGGAAGAGAATCTCGTTGTAGTAATATTTTTTGGTATTTTTTCAAGGATTTAGTTTCTAATTATGTTTTTTTCAAATGAATAAAAAGAGTTTTGCATAGAATAAACTTTAACCATGTTATACCCATAGAATGAATGAAGAACAATAAACAAAGAACCCTTACATAGTTGAAAATGCATCTTAAATACTTCCAAAAGAACTATGAATGACCAGCCTTCTCAATGAGAACACACATTGTTCCTTTGGACAAATATCATCCTAATATGACAAACTTCATTAAACCTAAGGTAAAGCTAAAAATTTAAAATTGAAGGAAAAAATAAAATATATTAATTCTTCCGGGCCCTCTTTTTTCCTCTTTGTTGGACTCGTAACCCTGTGCTTGCTTTCAACCTTTTTAATGGTTTTAATATTATAATCACAATGTCCTTACATACAAACCAAAATACACAAGGAAAGTGGTTACCCACCTACCCACCGAATAGTTAGTTTATTGACATGTTTAAAATAACATCACATATATTTAGGCTTCTAGCCAAGCCATCATTAAACATGTACATTACTTATTCCACTTTTCCCAAGGGTCAAAATGAAGGTATTTTATTAATTTTAAGTATAAATTTGTTGTATATATAGAAAAAATATATATATATCAACATAATACTACTAAGAATGAATATTTAGAAAAACTATTGTAAAGCTTTCAAAGACTTTGAAACAAATAAGTTTTTAGTGACAAAACACCAAAAAAATCAACATAATACTTCTAAAAATGAATATTCAGAAGAATTATTGTAAAGTTTTCAAAGACTTCGAAAAAAAATCAGTTTTTAGTTACAAAACACCAAAACAAAAAACTTTTCTTTTCGATTGTTCATAACAATAAAAATATTAATAAACAAAAGAATTTGTGTGTACAATTAAAGCTTAATTAATGTTGTGTAATTAGAAATTATGATTCAATTTATTTATTTTAATTTAAACATGAAATGATTATGAAAATTTTAAAATATAAACAAAATGCAAAATTAAGATTTATAAACTTTAAATTAATATGTTTTGTGATGAAAAATTATAAATGAAACATATATATATATATATATATATATATATATATATATATATATATATATATCAAACTAATATTTGTTTAATAATAACTAATAATATTTTATGTACAAGTTTTCTATATTGCAAATACTTAGCATAGATATAGTTTTGTGAATAATTTATTTATAATATTTATACTAATAATTTCAAATTTAATATAATTATATTATTATTATTTTTATGGAATATCCTTTGGGAAACCCTTAGGCACTTCCCCATTTTTTCAGGATGGAACCTGACGTAAACCGCCGGCCCCAACTATGAGGCCTAACCAGGTGGGGACATCAAGTGAGGCCCATGCATAGCCACCTGAGGATTTGACCCCGAAACCTTCTACTAGCGTAAACGACTCTCAAGCACTTGAGCTAACACATCCGGCTATTATGATTACTTAAATTACTTTAATTATAATAAATTAATAACTTTTCAATTCATCAAAAATATGACGATTCAATACAAAACTATTTTATTATTATTATTATTTTAGTTGAATATAAGGTTTATGTATATATAAATGATATATACATCTTTCTCAATATATACTATTACACATTATTGATTTATTTATTTATGTTTTCAATTTATTAAAAATATATATTTCAAAAAAATAGTAAAATTAAATACAAAACTATTTAACTATTACCATCACCACCAACTATGCCTTGATAACTATTTAACTATTTACTTATTACCAAGACCAGCCGGAAAGCTCGTGTATACCTTGAAACTGAGGTCATTGGTTCAAATCTTGGATAACCCCTGCTTCATTGTGGTGGATGCAGTGGTTTCACCTAGGCGTATAATGGCAGTAGTGAGGATTGAAACCCCGAACCCCGTGTCACACAAGTACCAACCCCATCTCAGTTGCCAATTCCCCCACTTACAAAAAAAAATTACTTCGCATTATTAATTCATTATTTTAAAAATATAAAAAATAAAAACACAACTGAATTTTCGGTAGTTGAATTTTCGGTAACTATTACCATTGGGCATTATTAATTCATTATTTTAAAATTAAAAAATAATAAGTAAATAAAAATTCAATAAGGAACTACGTAACTATTACCACTACCATTGATTGCATCTAGTTAAGGGTCTACAATGGCAAGCCAAGTTTATATTTGACTTGATATTCAATAGTAAATAAAAACTCAATAAGGAACTACGTAACTATTACCACTACCATTGATTGCATCTAGTTAAGGGTCTACAATGTCAAGCCAAGTTTATATTTGACTTGATATTCAATAGTTTGACACAACAAAAGTGGGTACTAGTATGGTCTAATCTAACAAACCAGTGATTTGCAAATTGGTTGCTAACCAAGAAGGAAACACACAAAGGCCAATTGTCCATCTAAGCAATGAAACCCACCTGAACCACGCACTGCTACCCTTGACAATACTAAAATTCAATAGGTGAGGGGAAAGAAAACATATACCCTTAATAATACTAAAGGTTAAGAGGTGAGGAGAAAGAAAACATAGAGCAATCAGCAAAAAGATCACTCTGAGACTAAAAGTGGTCACCTGTTTATTGACTCTTTTGAAGCAAATTTTCTGTGTGTTTTAAGTTATGGATCTGCATTTGGGTTTAAGTTCTAGATGGGGTTCGCTGGTACAGACATCAGTAACTGAGAAATAGGCCATTAACAAATTGTGTCCGCATAGGCTCAAAGCATTTAGGCTGTGAAACTCATTGTGTTCAAAACTTATCCTTTGGCCTTTCAACTTTGTTCTATAGATTAGACACATTGTTTAATTTATCTTTACTATTATCTTTCGGACCAAAATTCTAGGCAGATAGTCGGAAATTTTGTTCAACAAAATTCGGCAAAACAAAATTCAAATTAGACAAATTAGACAGGTTCAAAACATTAGACCATCACTGCAGCAAATAAAGGGAAATAAGCTAGCAGAGCAAGCAACTTCCCCTTCGACAAAATTCCACAAGAATTTTCTGGAGTCTTGTTAGCAAGTTAATATTGTTCAATCTAGTGCATTTATTCATTGTGATAAAGAATATCAGAACAAATGTTGAATTGCTCTGTGATACGAATAAGAAAAAACATTCAAGGAGGCTTGGATAGAACGCAATGATATCAGAAAGTCCGGAACCAAATTCTGATCAGAGTGGTAATGCACAATCCTGGCTCCATCCAGAATTAGCATATGTTAAGCTCACGAAGATTCTGAAATTTGGATATGTGAAAGTTACTAGACCCATGGTCAGCAGTTACAACTACGAGCCAAAGAACATGTTCACTAAGCTAAAAAGCCAGCTTCCCAACATTAAACCAGATAAATCTCAACAATATTTTTATTAAAGGTTATCTGTAACTCATTTAAGAAATCCTAGCAGAAGCTTTGGTAATCATTAAGAGGACCCCACACTGTCAATTCCACTTCTTCCCATGATTTGGCCTTGCTCAACTCTGTCCATATACTGAATATTGCTCCAATCACATCATCTTCATGCAAGAGGCAATAACACCTGCATAAACAAGCGGCATACGCTTCTTAGAGTCGGGAATTACCATTCGAATTGAGTTAGGGTTCCATAAGCCAATGCAACAGTATTCGGTTGCATGTTAGAGAGCCACGTATATTAATCCCTCTTCAAAGTTCAAACAAGTAATTAAAACTTTGTTCAGTAGTTTGCAGTGGAGAAAAATAGCATTCAGTGAACTGAAAGTTAAAACATACATGGCATGGTAAGAAAGTCGGCCCAGCTTTTCGGACTCGGTTTGTAAATCACCCTCTACTAAGTGGGGTTGCTCTTTGCATTCTAGTCTTTTATGAAGAGGAAGTTTGTAACTAGACAAAAAGTGTTTGAGAAGCACTGAATCGCCTCTAAACACATCTATATATATTGCAATAAGCTCATATATAGGATCACCTACACAATGGCAATGAAATTCATGTCAAGTTCTTCAAACAATAGAGGAAACGACCAACATATAAAATTAAAAAATGTAAGTCACTCTAAAACTAATGATACTAGCTACTAAAAATCACCAAGTACAGTCTTTTTCTCAGCATGGGATGGCTTACACTGCATTTTTCTCAGCATTTAAAATCAAAAGTCTCACTACATAATGGAGCAACATAATACAATTAGAGATTGATCATTGTCAGAATTATACTGATTTGAAATTAGAAACTTGAGAAGCAGGATATTAGCCTTGCGTGCAGAGAAATGAAGAGAGGAATAAAACCTTGAACATAACAATAAACTACATGTACAAATTGTTATCCACTAATTTTGCACTTAGTGGATTTTGGGTGAGCCACCAGAGTATTGAAGTACTTGTTCGTGGTCAGAGTTCAGAAGTCCACCAGCCTTTTTCTGGGAGCCTGTTCAGAAATTTTTGTAACACATGTTCATACCCCCTTGGGGAAATTGTAAAAAATGCCCTAGCATTTAATTTTTTATAAAAGGCTCGGCTTCCCGGACTTGAGCATCAAGGCGACTAGCCCAGAGTGTTTTTTCCCTTGGTTATTATTGGTTGTTGAACAAACGACTAATAATTTTTGAGTTTTTCACTCACACCTCCAAAGCTAGGGTAGTTGTCTTGGTGTTTCGGCCTTAGGAGGTTATTAGAGCCTTCGTATCAGTGTTTTTCAACATGCTAGGCATTCTGATTGAGTCGTATGAACATGTACTAGGTCCCCCTAGAGTTTCATTTGATTCCAAGAAAAAATAGTTTTTTTCCGTTTTTTAAGCGATTTTTTAATGGTTTAAATGGAAAAATTCAAAATGTAAAAAAAGAATGATCCGGAGTCCGTTTTTGGCGTGGTTGGGCTCATTTTCAAGCCTGGAGCAGCATCTTTACCCCAGGGGCCACATTCACTATGTTTTGGTCAGCTGAAGCATCCCGAAAGACATCATTCGGGTAATAGAACATCAGAGTAACATTTAAATGCTAAATTTGGACAAAATGCACTAAGTCCAAATAATTAAAAAGTCAAAATTATTTTTTTTAATGGTGGGGATGACTTGGCATGGGTCCCCCATTGAGTTACGACACTCTTCAAGTAAGATGGCACATAAAACTTTGGTTTAAAGTTGAAATTCGAATTACTTCATGAAAAGGGTGACGTGAGGAAAGCTTGAGAGGTGGTGACGAGTGGGATTGGGGGACCCATCCACACTCATAAAATATTATTTTAAACCATGGAATATATTTCCAAATAAAAATAATTTATTTCATGGTAAAGGCTACGATGTATTTCAAGTGTGGTGGGTGACTCACCATGTAGAACTCACGCTAATGTTAAAAGCATGAGCATGGATGCGCTAACACTAAGGTGTGGACCCCCTAAGTACACGTCACTCAAACGTTATAAGGTTAGACCATGGTATATCCAATGCATGCGAATTATGGTGAGGAGAGGGTGACGTCAAAGGTAATTACAATGGACCCCGTGTATAATTTTGAAACCATGGGATTAAAGTTTAAGAGCTAGTGATTTGGAATTATGGTGACATCAACCATATTAGAGGAGCCGTACAATCGCATGAGGATTGGTGACCTCACCCACCTCGTCACCTACCTTGGGGCTCACGCATGAGTGAAGGAAGCCGATAGGTTTGATTGGATGATTTGGCAGTGATTGGGTGTGTTAGGAGGCTAATGGTGAGTTAAGTGAGAGACGTGTCAATCACCTCTTCACTTCAACTCAGTTAACTCCGGCTTGATCTTTAGTTCATAAATTCCCCCTTGGAGCTTGGTTTTTGTATAAATACGAGGCCTTTTTCCTTATTCTGGACGGAAGCAAGGGATCTTTGCTCATATGGGTTGTAATTGTTTATCTTTTGATGGAATAAAGTTGAGTCTTTGGAGGACAAATCTACTGGTGTAATACTCTTTCATGGTGAATGCTGGTTTTTAACCGAGGTGATACCTATTTAGTTATATTTGTGGCTCATGCAATTTTGAATATCTAGCTTAGAAGTTTGCATTCCAATCCATAGAATAGGAATTTGAATCTCAATTTGCTTATTTATGTGTAATCATTTAAGATTCAAGAGTTATACTTTGTAGTTAGTAATACTTGTATGCTTTTGGTTTTATGTGATTTCCATACTAGATCTTATCTTTGCATGAAGGTTTCTTGTGTAGCTTTGCAGATCACCGACGGTGGAGTAAGATTGGAGCTCGGTTGCATCTTGTTTTCTTCATCGCTTGACTTTGGGTCTAACTTGTTTACCATGCAGGCACCCTCCTCCTCAACCTTGTTCAAAGCTTGAAACTTGAGCTCTTCTGTAATATCCCAAATCCCGATATTTTCTAATTCTAAGCAAATACGCTGATACAACTGGGCATGCAAACTGCCATGCAAAATTCCCTATTTTATAGCAAAAATTAGGGTTAGGGTTTGTTGGATAGAATGAACACTTACCACTGATAAGCTGGCTGGACTGCTCCTGAAAGAGTATGCATGCACCAAGAGCTGAATCGGAGATGAACTGATATCTTCTGCTTCCGGTGATACCCCAACAGCACGAACCCCAAATCAGCTAAGGGTGACGTTTTCAGTGAAGGAGGTGTCCGATGAAGCTGCTGATTTGCAAGACTGATAGCCTTCTCGTGCCAGAGAGAATGCCTGGCACATGCGGAAATTCTGAGGTCTCTAGGCAAGCTAGCGAATTGTTCCAGAGGTGCAGCTACTCATGCCCCCCTGATCCCGAAATGGCCGATAACTGCTCAAGATGAGCACGATCGGATTTGATAATCACCAGGTACTGGAGTATGATGCCGATGATGAGAATGGTGCCTGGGTTTCAAAGTAAAACTGAGATCTGAAGACCCAACGAATGATTAGGGCTTTCTAGCTGAAAACCCCTTACGGCTGCACACGTGCCCCTGCAACAATCTCTGTTGTATATTGCATAACTATGAATGAATGGAAGAGCAAAATGGTGATCCTGTATGGCTTACCCTGGATGAGACTAGGGCAGATATCTCACTGCCGAAACCCCGCTAGCTGAAGACGTCGTCTCCAAACCCAACTGTTGTGCTGCACGCTGTGCTGCTATTCAAGAGCTCCAAAATAATAATCATCAAAAGTGAGTCTCCTTTCACTTTATCTTCCTTTTATAATTTTCAACTGCGAAAACCCTAATATTTGACCTAATTAGGTCCCTTTATTTTCTAATTTGCAGTTGACTTGCATGCATGCGCGAGACTTAAATGAGTGCATGCATCATTAAATAATGCTTAGATGGCATGCCTAAGGGTGGCTTTTGGCCCCGGTGGCCCTTCTTGACCTAATGGTGATAATATGATGATGCCCTAGATTTTCTATAGATGGCATCAGTCTTTAAATGATTCCATAACTGTCAGTAACCGCTCGAACCCACAGGAATCACATAGGTTAGAGGTTTTGGTCCTCAATGCCTAATCAGATGAGGACATTACAGTCCTCCCCGCTTGAGATTGCTTGTCTTCGAGCCACTGTAAACTGGGATGCTGCAATACCTATTCACCTTCCCATGTGGCATCCTCTGGTGGTAGTTCCTTCCACTGAACCAAGTATTCCCTAATTACCATGTTCCTGAGTTTCCTTTCTCTAGTCTGTATGATCCGTTCAGGAATCAGTAGCAACAGTCCTTCATCATCTAAAGGAGGTAACTCTGTTGATGGAGCAATGTGCTGCCCAAGGGTCTTTTTCAGGTTGGACACATGGAACACATTGTGAATTTTACTTTCTTGTGGTAGTTCTAGTTCATATGCCACCTCTCCCACCTTCCTGATTATTCTGTAGGGTCCATAGAAGCGAGGTTTTAACTTTTCTGCTCTTTTCTTCTTAAGCGAAGACTGTCTGTAAGGTTGGAGCCTTAAGTATACCAAATCCCCTACCTCAAAGCTCCGCTCAATCCTGTGTTTGTCTGCATATAACTTCTGCTTATTCTGGGCTGTCTGTAAGTTTTCCTTCAAGATTTTAAGAATATCTTGACTGTCCTGTATCCAATCCTTTGCCTTAGGAGCCCTACTGTCTCCAAATGTCAAATCTGCATAGTCCAAGGCCTCGTAGCCATATAATGCCTTAAAAGGAGTCATACTAATAGACATGTGATAGGTAGTATTGTAGCAATACTCCCCTAAGTGTAGCCATTTGATCCAGGTTTGCTGCTGCCCTGTGACGTAGTTCCTCAGATATCCTTCAACCCACTTGTTGACTATTTCAGTTTGTCCATCGCTCTGGGGATGATAACTCGTGCTGGTAGCCAGTTTGGTCCCCACTAATCTGAATAGTTCCTGCCAGAAGGCAACTGTGAATCTGCTATCCCGATCACTGACAATGGTCTTAGGTAACCCATGTAACTTGAAAACCTCCCTGAAGAATAACTCAACTACTTGAGCTGCTGAGTAATCTGATGATATAGAAAAGAAATGTGCAAACTTGGTCAGTCTATCAACTACTACATATAAACAATCTCGCCCTTGGACCTTGGGAAATCCTGTAATGAAGTCCATAGAGACAGTTTCCCACTTCTGTTTTGGAATTGGTAGTGGCTGAATCAACCCTGCTGGATGGATGTTCTCAATCTTGTTCTGTTGACAGATGCTACATTCCCGTACGTGTTACATAACTTCCCCCTTGAGGCCCTTCCATGAGAACCTCTCTCGGATCTGTCTGTAGGTCTTCAAGAAACCTTGATGTCCTGATAATGGAGAGTCATGTGCTGCCTGAATGATCTTTTTCCTCAATGTGGATTCTGGGACAAAGTATATCCTGTTCTTGTAATAGTTGATGTCATCAATAACCCTGTACCTGTCATCCTGAATTTGTCCACCCAATAATTCGCAAGCGAATTTATTTTTGGAGTATTCTACTAAGAGAAGTGCCCTCCAATCTGTGGATATACTCCTGAGAGATAGTGAGGCAGGACGCCTGGATAATGCATCAACTACTACATTATTCTTACCTTTTACATACTCGATCTTGAAATCGTAGGCTTTTACTTTGTTGACCCATTTCTGCTGGCGCTCATTCAGTGCCTTCTACTCTAGGAAATACTTGAGGCTGTTATGATCTGTTTTGATTTTGAACTTACTGCCCACTAAGTACTGTCCGAATTTCGTGAGAGCATGTAAGATGGCTAGCATCTCTTTGTGATATATGGAGTAGTGGCGCTCGTAGCTCTTCAATTTATGGCTCTCAAATGCAATAGGGTGATGATTTTGCATCAATACTGCTCCTAACCCTTCCCCTGAGGCATCACATTCTACTACAAAGGGTTGTGAGAAGTCTGGTAATGCTAAAACTAGACAGGAACTCATAATAACTTTTATCTCCTCGAAAGTTTTCTGTGCTAAGTCTGTCCAAGTGAATGCTCCCTTCTTTGTGAGATCTGTGAGGGGTGCTGCAAATTGGGAGAATCCCTTAACGTACCGTCGATAATAGGTGCACAGTCCTAAGAAAGCTCTCAATTCTGTGACTGTTTTTGGCGCGGGCCAATCTCTGATAGTTCAAATTTTCTCCATGTCAACCTGTACTCCTTCCTCATTGATTATGTGCCCTAAGTACAGCATTTCCTTCATGCCAAATTCACACTTGGACATCTTCACGTAAAGTGAGTGTTCTTCCATAATGCTTAGTACTTCGTCCAGGTGTTTCAGATGCTCTTCCCATGTTTTGCTATAAATCAGGATGTCATCAAAGAATACTAGCAAAAACTTACGTAGCTGAACTCTGAAGGTATGGTTCATGCATGACTGGAAAGTGGCTGGAGGATTGGTAAGTCCGAAGGGCATGACCAAAAACTCATAGTGACCATAGTGACAGCGAAAAGCTGTTTTGGAGATGTCTTGGTCCCTTACTCTGATTTGATGGTACCCCGAGCGAAGATCAATCTTGGAGAAGTATTTGGCTCCCCGAAGTTCATCCATGAGTTCATCAATTCTAGGGATGGGATACCTGTTCTTAATGGTCTTTTTCTTGAGTGCTCGATAGTCGATGCACATTCGCAGTGTACCATCCTTTTTCTTGACCAATACTACTGAGGATGCGAAGGGGCTAGAACTGGGCCGAATATATCCAAGCTCCAGTAATTCTTTAATTGTTTTCTCGATCTCATCCTTGTATCTTTTGGGATGCCGGTAAGGAGTGGTGATGACTGCTTGTGTCCCCTCCTCTAGCTCAATAATGTGTTCAAAGCCTCGGTCTGGCGGTCTACCTGATGGAAGGTCCCGAAAAACCTTTTCATGCTTCTGTAGTAAGGCCTAAGTGTCACTTGGGTGTTGTGTGCTGGTTTCTAGGGGTTTCCTAAAGGTGACCAAACATTCTGCAGCCCATTCTATATCATCCTGTTGGAGGACTGCCTCCATTCTCTGTGACAAGACCGATTTTGGGGGATAAATGTTCATGCCCCTCAAAACTACCCGTTTGCCGTCTGGTCCCTGGAATTCCATTTCCATTGCCCTGTAGTCTGTAGTGTATTTCCCTATGGAATAAAGCCACTGAACACCCAATACTACATGAGTATCCGATACATCTACTACATAGAAGGAATCTGTCATCTCATAGTTACCTAAGGTGACATTCAATTTTGGAATCCAGTAGTTGCACTCCATGCTGGAGTTCCCGGCTACTACTACAGTGAATCCTTCGAACTTCTCGGTCTGAATACCTCTCTTGGCTACCCAAGAGAAGTCAATGAAATTGTGGGTTGCTCCCCCATCAATCAATACTCCTACCCTGTGACCCTGTACTACTCCTCTGACCTTGAGAGCATGGAATCTTGGTACTCCAGATAATGTAGCAACGACTCCCTCTAGTGTATCACCTTGGTGTGATTCTTCCTCAGCTGCTCGTAGTTCTTCTGTGGCTTCCTGTTCATAGTCATCCTCATCACTGTCCGAATATACCTCGATGTAGTAAGCCTTTGCCTTCCCTGCACACCTGTGTCCTGGCACCCATGGTTCTTGACAAGTGAAACATAGTTTCTTCCTCCTCAAGTCTTTCCTAGTGCCCTCGTCTAACCATGTTTTCTTGGGAACATCCTGCTGGAAAGGTTTCTTGTCCTTGTCCCTAACAGGAAAGTTGGTTTTGAGCGGGAACCTGTTCTTGGGGACTGAATCCTGTAGATCTCTGGCTCTACTAATGGCATCCTACAGAGTGAGGGGTTTGTAGCTTTCATCCATCCCCGTAGTGGATCTGTTAGGGCCTCAGTGAATAACATAGTCAACCTGCTCTTTGACACATCTGTTACCATGACCGCTATCCTCTGGAATTCTGAGATGAAGGCTTCTGCACTACCTGTCTGTTTGAGTTGAGCCAACTCCCTGAAATGTATCTCTGGATCCTTCCTGTCAAACCGCTCCATGAGCATCTGAGTGAACTCACCGTAGGAGTGTATGGTGTTGTGACCCAATGTCACCAATTTGTGGTACCACCACTCGTGAGCCTCTCCGTCCAGGTGGAGTGTAGCCAATTTAATGGCATCTGTCTCTGTCATGGGATTGAGTTGGAAATAGGTATCCACCTTTTGAACCCATATCCTCGCTGAACCTCCACGAGTCCCATCAAAGTTTGGGATGGTCAACCTGCCCAAGGTCTTCTGCAACTCATAGTTGTGATTAAATCCCTTTGGTGAAATTCCTGGGCCTGTTCCTACTCTTCATGTTGCAGAAATCCGAAAAAGACATGGCGGCATGAAACTCATCCCCTAAGTCTCTATATTCCTGCAAATAAGCCCCAAAAGGTTCGCTAGGTTCTACCTGCATGACTGGACCACCTACTGTATCTGCCAAGAAGTGAGGCATGGTAGGCCTGTTGGAAGGTCTGCTATATATGTAAGGTGTATTCTGTATATTAGTGTACGCAACCTTTCCACTGCTGCTTGTAGATCCTCGATCTACCGGTGAAAGAGGTGTACTGTTGATACCTATTTTGAGTTTTGCAGATAATCTGTTGATTGCATTGAGTACATCTTTTTTCCCTTTGGCTAAGTCTTGCAATGCAGATGCTAAGTTGCGAAACTCCATCCTGTCCTCCTCTTCTCCCGTTCCTTTTCCCTTATCAAAGTGTATAACTGTTTGTTCCATGTCTGAGCTGATATCCTCTAGTTGGATATCCTCAAATTCCCCTGTGTATCTACTCTTTCTTCTCCTATAGGTTCCAACAGGGTCTCCTTCTGTATTCATCTATGTCTCATTTCTTAAGCCCACAGCTGGCCAAGAAGACAACTCTGATACCACTGTAATATCCCAAATCCCGATATTTTCTAATTCTAAGCAAATATGCTAATACAACTGGGCATGCAAACTGCCATGCAAAATTCCCTATTTTATAGCAAAAATTAGGGTTATGGTTTGTAGGATAGAATGAACACTTACCATTGATAAGCTGGCTGGACTGCTCCTGAAAGAGTATGCATGCATCAAGAGCTGAATCGGAGATGAACTGATATCTTCTACTTCCGGTGATACCCCAGCAGCACGAACCCTAGATCAGCTAAGGGTGACGTTTTCAGTGAAGAAGGTGTCCGATGAAGCTGCTGATTTGCAGGACTGATAGCCTTCCCGTGCCGAAGAGAATGCCTCGCACATGCGGAAATTCTGAGGTCTCTAGGCAAGCTAGCGAATTGTTCCAGAGGTACAGCTACTCACGCCCCCTGATCCCGAAATGGCTGATAACTGCTTAGGATGAGCACGATCAGATCTGATAATCACCGGGTACTGTAGTATGATGCCGATGATGAGAATGGTGCCTGGGTTTCAAAGTAAAACTAAGACCTGAAGACCCAGCGAATGATTAGGGATTTCTGGTTGAAAACCCCTTACGGCTGCACACGTGCCCCTGCAACAATCTCTCCTGTATATTGGATAACTATGAATGAATGGAAGAGCAAAATGGTGAACCTGTATGGCTTACCCTGAATGAGACTAGGGCAGATATCTCACTGCCGAAACCCCGCTAGCTGAAGACATCGTCTCCAACCCCAACTGCTATGTTGTACGCTGTGCTGCTATTCAAGAGCTCCAAAATAATAATCATCAAAAGTGAGTCTCCTTTCACTTTATCTTGCTTTTATAACTTTCAACTGCGAAAACCCTAATCTTTGACCTAATTAGGTCACTTTATTTTCTAATTTGCAGTTGACTTGCATGCATGCACGAGACTTAAATGAGTGCATGCATCATTAAATAATGCTTAGATGGCATGCATGAGGGTGGCCTTTGGCCCCGGTGGCCCTTCTTGACCTAATGGTGATAACATGATGATGCCCTAGATTTTCTATAGATGGCATCAGTCTTTAGATGATTCCCTAATTGTCAGTAACCGCTCGAACCCACAGGAATCACATAGGTTAGCGGTTTTGGTCCTCAATGCTTAATCAGATGAGGACATTACATCTTCCTCTTCCTTCTCAACGAAAAAAGGACAAAAACACTCAACCTAAATCTCTTTTCTTTTAAATTGTTTTGTTTTTTGTTTGCAAGTTAAAAGTTTATCATTAAAGATTTATCATTTATCATTTTACTTGTTTCATCTAAGATCTAAGGAAGGGCTGGAATTTTACATCTTAAGGCTTAGATCTAGTTTCCATTTGCTTTAGCATTTTGAGGTAAAATTTTGCAAAATCTTTTCCAAGTGTTGAAGGTGTAGATTATTAATTTATTTTTGCATCTAACCCACTGATTTGCTATTGAAAGCTTGCTGGTTTTTAGTAGGTATACGAAAAAAGAGAAAGATATGCTGCCGAAATTTTGAGTTTCAAGCCACCCGGACCGTCCATATTTGATTTTGCCTTCCTCCTTCTTCATTCCCTTGCTATCCCGACACTTTAGGGCCTTTTTTGACCCTATTTTTCAAGGCTCAAAGGGCACTATTTATTTCAAAGCATTGTAAAAGGTTTAATAAAAAACAAGTGGGACAAAGGCCCCCACACCCCCCTTCCCCCAGTTGGGGGAAGCCTGTATCGCCTATTTTTCTTTCTTTCTTCTGTTTTAGTTTTGCATGCATAATTATTGTTTAGAGTAGTTTAGTTTGTTTTTACTTTCATAAAAAGAAAAGAAAAAACTTTGTTTAGTTTAGTTTTACTTTCGCATTCTTTGCTTTATATAAATTGCAAAAGGTAAAAAGAACCAAAGCCTCTTTAATCTCATTGAAAAGTGGATCAAGAGCACTCTCTATCGAAGAGGTTTATTTTTTTAGATTAGTTTATCATTTTGTAAAGTAATAAAAGAAATCCAAATCTCTTGAATCTCATCGAAAGGTGGATCAAGAGTGCTCTCTGTCGGAGAGTTCACTGTTAGTTTTATCTTTATTTTCAATTTATTTGTTCCTAAATTTTTAAATCAATCCGACCGTTGTTTTCCCGAGTACTCGAAAGGTGAAAGAGACTCTTTGGTCGTCATCTAAACAACTCATTGTTATGTCTCTAATAAAATAAACCAAGACTCCTTCCCCATATGCTCTACACCGCTATAGCTTGTCTGATCAGTTGGTTGTATCAGAAAGGGATACGAGCTACTAGATTTAATAGGGTAAGCCACACAAGTCATTTTCTCGAGAACTCGGAAGGTTGCAAAGGGTAAGCACTACAGAGTCAGGGGGCTGCTCCAAGCAGGTTCATCCTCGCCCCGTTGGACACTTAGTATTACCACTTTAGAAATCAATTCGAAGGGATTTGACTTGTTGGGCCAAACCCACAATTAACCCACACCCTTAATTATTCATTTAATAATCTAAAATTTACCAACTGAGGCACTGCAATACTTTCACTAAGACTACACTATCAACCCACATTTGCAAGCACTCTTTTCATTTTGGCACAGGTCTATTCTGTTCTTTTTGCATAAGTGAATCACGCAATGTGTCATTGAATATTGTGTATCTAATTTGAGTTAAAGTGTTGCTAAGGTTAAATCTTGTTTGCAGTAAATAGTAATCTTTACTTTCATCCATTTCATATTAACTCCTAGTTTTAGTCTTTTCTTTCGTAGACTAAAAACCATAGATTTTATTCTATAGGGACCACCCCCCTTGGCTTCATTAGGAGTTATCCTAAACGAAGGAGCTAGGATCAGGTGACAGCACCCGGTTCTTTGCTTGCCCCCAAGGCCACACTTTTCTCGCTTGGGAAACGACAGTCCAAAAGATTTCTGCCGACGGTGTGCATTCAGCGGACAACACAAATAATTAGAAAGACTACATACAAATGGAACACAAGATGCAATTCGTTCATCCTCTATGAAATGAACTTTATAACTAGAATAGTAATCCAATAAATTTGTTAAAACATTGTAGCTTGGCCAAAGCATCAATACATATTCTTAGATTTATTATGGTTTTAAACTTTTACCACTCCTCCCAACAAGTCTAATTATTTTAGGTAAAAAATGTGTGAATGAAACATGCCATGCTCACTTCATGTACCTATCCAAAATTGCTCAGTCACCAGTGACATAAACAAGGAATCCTGCATTTGTAGCTTTTGATTTTCTCTGTACAACCTGTTAACTAAATTAGGCATATTGTTAATCATTAATCATAATTTATCAAGAAACATGACTATTCATGCCAAATGGAACTATAACACTCATTGTACGTAGTACGTATTGATCCAGATGGATATCGGTGGCCACCCACCTATTCCACTAGCTCAAAACAATTGTCCGTAGTGGCAGTTTTCTAGTTATTTTTCTACGGTTTTTCGGGTCCCAAACTTTCGAGGCCGTTTTGAGGCCCTAAACAATGTTTTTTGGCGATTCGAGGGCCAAATGGTTTCCATTGGCATGCATTTGGTTGAGACCAAGGTGTGTGATGATGAATGGAGAAAGGCGTTGAATGTAAAGCTTAGATAGACCTTTCCAACGAGCTATCGAACGCCCAAATCGGAGTTTGTATGCAAAAGTTATGACCCCAGGAAGTTGATTGTTCAACTTACTACCTTGGGGCCGCAAACTTTATGACAGTTCATCTTCTAGGGTTACGTTTTGGACTTTTGGGGTTCTCACCCTCATTCTTTTTATAAATAGGCCCCTTTGGCCTCATTTTGTATTCGGCTTGGCATGGATGAGCGTAGCAGCCACATCTCTTCTCAAAGATAGCTACCACCATTCTAGCAATTGTATTACAGTCTATTCTATTTTCGCAATTTAATAGAATATGTGTTTACNGGCCTGAAAGGACTTCTGAACTCTGAATATGAACAAGTATCTTGTTCATCACTGGCGGCTCACTGAAAGTCCAACTAGGTGCAGCCTAGTCGGTAACAACTGTATCTCTGTTATCTTTGCAAAATGTTTGTTATTATGACTCTGTATCTGTTCTTTCATTTCGTTCACACATAAATCCGGATCACGTATCCAGACATTATCCCTGATAATATTTCCTGGGTGGTGTGCCAGTTCTTCCTTGCTCTGTGTGGGTATATTCTATTGCTGCTTGTTTATATAGGGTTGTATAGGTTTGTAACAAGTGGTATAGGAGCCACGCTCTCTGAACTTGAGTGAATCTTATGTTCCTATTCCTTCCATTTCATTTGTCTCTGGCTCCCCCTCTATGTGTCCATTTTTTATTAAGAAGCTATCTCTCTCTAACTTTTCTAAACAATCCTTTATATTCCTCATCATTGCAGTCCACCTTGGTCTCTGCATTCGTCTTTCTCCATCATCATCACACACCTTGGTCTCTGCATTCGTCTATTTCCATCACCATCACATTTTTTTGTCCTGCCTTGAATATATACACTAAATAAAAAGGAAATCGTTTTAGAGGTTCACCTCTTTTGTTGATCCTTAAGCTTATACTTTAAATCACTCCGATAGACTGTTGCCTCTTCAAAAGTTTTTTAACTTTTCTAAACAATCCTTTATATTCCTCATCATGGCAGTCCACCTTGGTCTCTGCATTCGTCTTTCTCCATCATCATCACACACCTTGGTCTCTGCATTCGTCTATTTTCATCACCATCACATTTTTTTGTCCTGCCTTGAATATATACACAAAATAAAAAGGAAATCGTTTTAGAGGCTCACCTCTTTTGTTGATCCTTAAGCTTATACTTTAAATCACTCTGATAGACTGTTGCCTCTTCAAAAAGTTTTTCATGACAACTTGGACCATGATTCAACATGAACACTACTACCAAGAAAATAAAAAGAGTTGGAACTGGCACTTTTTGCAGCTATGCCACTGTAGAAAGTGCATATTCTGTTGTAGAGCTTTGCTTTGCCTCTAAAAGATAGCCCCTCTTTCTTTTCCCTTGTACAGCCACCGCAAATCACAGCTGTGTGTAGAATTGTTGTTTATTTGTGAAGGCACAACTTTTACATCGCATCTCTAATCTCCATCTGCCCATTGCTGAGTTCCTGGGGAAAAAACTCCTAGAAGGTTCTCTCTTAGACATATGAGAAGATCGTGCATTGCTGTCTGTAATTTTATGTAGAATATGATGCACAGAAATTTCAGCAACTGTGAATGCAGACCCGCAAGCGTGTGAGCTAGAGATTTGCACCAACTGGAACATGCAGTGCACATGTAGACAGGACAGACATAAGTGGGAGCAGTTAGTTGCTGACATAGCACATGCAGACATGTTGGTGTTGACTGACGCCACTTGATTAAAGGCAAAGTCAAAGTCACGCTTGATTATGGAGATTATTGGTCTTATCCCACAGGAAGATCCTTTTTAAATACATATAGATATGCCAGGACCCTTGGGGTTGATTTGCAATGGAGTTTTGAGTGCCCTTTGGTTAGTTATCATTCTGGAAGATTGCAATCCATTCTTCATCAGTGCCATCAACTTGGTCTGGTGCTTAATGCATGGTGAGTGTCTTCTGATGCTGAGGATCATTGGATCTGGAGATTGCATAGTGTGTGGTCGCTGAGGGTGTCCTACAAGCTCCAAGTATTTGCCTGGTTGGTGATCTATCAGGGCCTTCCTTCCAAGGCCCACCTGGCTAATAGTGGCTTCTCAGATGGGCTTCGTCCATTCTGTCTCAAGGAAAAAATGGTGAAGCATTTATTTTGGGATTGCCCTCTGACTAAGTCATGCTGGGAGCACTTTCAGACTGATCTGTCTGCTATTCCTCAAAGGCATCTTCATTGGCATGCAATATTGTTGGGTGACGCCGGACATGTGGTTCACTCTTCTCTTAGGGGTATTTAGCACTGCTTGAGAATTTCTGCTCTGTTTGTTCTCTGGAAACTTCAATGCAAATCTGTTTTTAAATTTTGAGAATGAGGTTAGTACTTTGCCTGCCTTTTGTCTTTTGCGGAGAGAAGAGGCACGTATGCAGCCATTGGCAAACGGATTTTTGTTGATCAAGGATTACAAGTTATTAGACTCTGGTGTCTATTCAGATTTTATTGTTGTCCATGTAACTAGTTGCTTTAAAAAAGAGTATGTAAATACCATTTTATATACCCTGTTTTTCCTGATGTAAATATTTTTTATAAATATAAAGTATTTTTCACAAAAAGAGAGAGAAGAGACTAAGATAATCTAGTAGAAATTTCAGGCACAACCAGAGTTTCACTATGATCCATCTTCAATGCAGAATGGAATGATGCTGCTAAGTACATTCCCATTGTCCTTCCAAATCCTCAAAAACATGATCAAAATTCTGGATCCATGGAACTTCTCATGTCATCAGATTCTAGCATCCAAGGGACGCAGTTACTTTGAACACTCCTCAAAACACTATTAAAGAATCTCTTGAAGATTGCGTAGACTGGTATCCACTAATTTTGCACTTAGTGGATTTCCAGTGAGCCGCCAGAGTATTGAACAAGTCAATTGTTCATTGTCAGTGCTCAGAAGTTCCGTGGTTACATCAGGACCGATTGTGGTCCATTTTTTAATAAAAATGCATGTTCATACCTCTTGGGGGCGTTGTAATAAATGCTCTAACACGGCAAAAATTTTGTAAAGGACTTGGCTTCCTAGGACTCGGCTATCAGTCCGATTATTCCAAGGTGTTTTTTCCCTTGTCAATTATGCAATGCTGAATAAGCGATGTATAATTTTCGAGTTTTTCACCGCTCCTCCAAAGCCGTAATTTTCGTCTTGGTGGTTAGGCCTTAGGAGGTTATCAAAATTCACGTGTCGATGTATATAGGCGTGTTAGGCATGGGTATTGAGTCGTATGGACATGTACTAGGCCCCCCTAGAGTTTCGTCTGATTCCAAGAAAAAAAAATTCCCGTTTTTTAGGCCATTTTTTTAATGGTTTAAATGGAAAATTTCAAAATGTAAAAAAGGTGTGATCCGGAGTCCATTTTTGGTGTGTTTGGGCTCGTTTTCAAGCTCAGAGAACCTCCACCCCGAGACCCACTTTTCTCATGCTCCACGTGACTAAATTGTCCTGTGGCGTTATTTCTCCACCAGTGCGACGAAGTGGCAAAAAAATGCTAAATTATGAGAAATCGCACCAAAGTTGAAAATAAAATAAAAAAGTCAAAAAATCAATATTTTTAAGGAAGAAATGACATGGAAGTGGGTCCCTCGTTCCATGCGACCCTCTTCAGAGTGGGATGGCAACTTAAAACTAGGATAAAAATAAAAGGTTGTGAAGTTCTTATGTAGTGGTGACATCACCCACATGAAGCTCACGCTACCACCATTTGAACTAGCGAATGGATGAGGGTGGACCCCTCTCCGTCTCATGGGTTTTTAGCACTTTGGTTATGTGTTATATTATATGCACTTCACACTTTGGATTACTTTCAAGATAGCGAATGTTTAAAAGAGAAAGGTGACGTCAACGCATGAGACTCATGCTAATACCATGTGAGGTTTTCGTTGGATGAGGGTGGAACCCCTCCATGTGTTAAATCATGTTAAATACATTGGTTTTATTTTTGATGATGGTGATATATCATACTTTCGTAAGAGCGGGATAGAAGGAAGACTTGCGCACGAGTTAAGGGAGGAGGTTCATGCCAACCTCATCAAGCGAGTGGGTTGGTAAGGTGGTAGGTGTGTGAAGTGGCGGCTTTTGAGTGGATGGGTGAGATAGGTGAGAAAGGTGTCATCTACCTCTCCCACTCACTTTAACTCAGATCAACTCAGTTTAACTAGACTTCTTCTGCCAATGTAGGTAGCACCCCCCAAGGGTTTGTAAACTCTATAAAAGCAAGGCCTTCTTCCTCATTCTGGAAGGAAGCAAGGAACCTCTGCTCATGTAATTTGTTTATTGTTATCATTTGAATAAAGTTGAAGGCTTTGGAGGCTTATGAAGTGTGACTCTGTGGGTGCATACTTTTGGTTGATGAGGCGATACTGCTGCATTTTTGTCATGATTTATTTTTCATAATCGATTTGGCTTAGAAGGTTATCTTAAAACACGTAGAGGAAATATTTGCAGTTGTCAATTTATTTACTTACTCTTTTACTCTTAGCGATTTAAGAAGCCATGTTTTATTAAGTTGTACCTCATGCTTTTTTTTTATTTCTAACTATGAAAAGTACCAGATCTAATATATTTGTTGCAAGTGTGATAGCTTTTTTTTGTAGATCATAATCCCAAGTAAAAGGTTGAGCTAAGTTGCATCTCCTTTTCTTGGATCTAGATCAAAACACTTATGGTTTCACCTTCAAATTTCCAAGTTTTCCACGAGATTCAAGGTTGAGTAGTTGTTTCCACTTCTTTTGACAAAAAACCACAACTCTTTCTCAGTTACTTTATTTTTGCAAGTTAAAATCAGATCTATAAGGCTAATCATTCTCATTTTACTTGCTCTCATTTCTAGATCTAGGAAGTGTTTCAATTTTACATTTAAAAGCTTGGATCTAGTTAGTACTTGAAGTAGCATAATAGTTCTATCTTTGTACAAGTACTAAGTGTAATTTTTTAGTGTATTTTATTGACTAACCTACTAATTTGTCAATCATTGGCTTGTTGGTTTTTAGCAGGTCGGAGGAAAAAGAGGAGTTGCTGCTGAATTTTCATATTTTTGGTCATCCAGAGCATCCAAAATCCCCCCTTCTTTGGAAAGCTTTGTAAGCCTTCTTTTATCACTTTCCAAGATCAAAAGGAAACCTCATTCATAAAAATCATATTGTAATAAAGTTAATAAAGAGCAAGTGGGATAACGGCTCCCACACCCCCCTTCCCCCATTTGGGGGAGGCCTGTATCGCCCAATGTATGATTGATCTTTGATTTACCGCTTTCTTTTAAGTTCTAGATTAGTTCAAAGGTTTCTGCATTTAGTTAGATCTAATTACCAATATTTATGTGTTTGTTTTATTTGTAGATCTAACCCAGTCTTGACCTACCGAGTAAGGCTTTGTCCTGAAAGAGATCCCTGACTGTAGTTTCCTTATATGCACAGCTAATATACTGCTTAGAATAAAACACACACACACAATCCGTCCATCAAGAGTTGTATAGATTAGATTTTCTTTTTCTTCAAAATTGGAATTAATATTTGTCATTCCGATGTATGGTCTTGTCCATCGCAAGTTCGCCCTAAGATTTGGAATAATCAAAAGCAGGAATGCGCACTAATTGATTTCTCACATCTAACTAAGCAAACTCATTTTAATAAAAGCAACTTTCACAAAACATTACGAAAATTCGACGTAAAGAGCCTAAGAAATAGTGGGCAAATTCTTTAGGGAAAGCAAGAACAACTAGAAAGTGACCGTGGGGTCCCGTTAGGCTACATCCTTGTTGGTGTAGTATTGAACACACCCCCACGACTCCATCTTGTTGATTTTTCTGAGCATCGAGAGCCATTCTCTTAGGAGAATGGAGACCCTTGGCCCGGGACCAGGGTGTGGACTCAACCTAGAGTTGAGTGATCATTCCATTGAATGATGCTATCTGGTCTGGGACCACAAGATGGACCCAATACAGCAATAGGGGGGCTCAACCTTTAGTTGAGTGACCATTTTGTAGAATGGTGACATCTAGTCCGAGACCAGGTTGTGGAACCAGTCTAGCACTAGTAGACTCAGCCTAGATTTGAGTGGCCATTCTTTTGAATGGAGTCACTTGGTCAGTTACCAGAAATTCACCTAGTCTGGAACTAGGGAGTCAGCCCGGGACTGAGGGCCATTCTCCGAGAGAATGAAGGCGCTTGGTCTGTTACCAAGTATTTGACCTAGTGTCAAATTATGCAGTCTATGGCTGAGGCACCTGGTCTGTTACCAGGAAGACACTATAAGCCCTAGATAGAGTCTAGGCATGTGTGACACTCAGACCCTCGATCAATGGGCTTTGCGATCTTCTCCAAGGCTTAGCTACCCTTGGTTAAGACACCTTAGTACCCGATCTTGGTGTCACACAAAGTGTGAGATAAAAGAATTAGAAATTATCTCTGTTTATGATGATGTACTTTGAGTGGTGATGAAAGACCACCTTAACCACTTGTGTTGACCACAGGGGCACTTGAAGAAGGCTAAAGAAAAAGTCAAAAATACATAAAGACCCTTAGTACCACTAAGGTGTAAAAGTGAAAGTGCAAAAAGACCTTTAGTACCACTAAAGGCAAAAGTCAAAATTAGAAAAGAATAAAATAATATTATTTTGATCTTACTAATTTTGGTCCACTTATAGGTGACTCACAGGATATAAAAGAAGATCAATCCATTTCATTACACACACTTGTTCTCACAGGTACAGTTGCTCCAACAAAAGATCTCACAGGTTTTGGAAAAATAAAGTTTTTATGATTATGCCCTAGCATGGATGAGTCTAGCTAGGCCATCATCACTTCCTGAAGTAAAACCCTAAACTAGGGTTTCGTTGTCAATATTGCAACAGCTGGTTTATGAGCTAAGGTTTCACCCTAACTCCTTCTTCACCTCACGGGCAGCTTCAACGTCTCTCTGGGTAGCTCTCATATTTTCGGGCAACTCTCCATCTACCATCGAGTAGCTCCCTCCTCTCTCAAACAGATCCGGGCAGTTGTTGTTCTCTCTCGGGCAGGGTGCCCCTCTTCACGGGCATCCCTTTAGTTGCTACAACAAGCTTGGGGCAGCTTTCCTGTGCTCTCAGGCTGCTACAGCAGCTCCGGGCAGCTTGCAGGTGCCCACGAGCTGCTAGCAGTAGACTCGGGCAGCCTGTTAGGGCCTCGGGCTAGCCAAAGAAGGCTCTGAAGGCCTTCGGGCAAGCCCTCAGACCTCGGTCCAGCAACAAGGAAGCCCGACTACCATTTGGGCAGCCTAGTTGGGGCTCAGACTGTCCATGGGTAGTAAAACAATCAACAGTAAAAACCGGGCAGTGGGAAGCAGGTAGCAGCAGAACAGGGCAGCAGTACGAGTAGTCGTACAATTAGATCCGGGCAGGAAACTCAGAAATCCGAGAAGCCTGCTAATTTGGGCAGGAGAGAGAAAGTTAGGGCAGAAAGCCCTAAGTGGGTAAAAGTGCCAATTTGGCATCTTTGTGAAAAATTGATCTTCTATGTAATAGTGGTACAAACTTAGTTAGAGTTTGTGGAAATTCTGAAAATCTCAGTCATCTCATTTACGAGATGAATTACTAATGCTTTTGGGATTTTTGTCCTTTAAAGGTTTCCCTAGTGAAAAATCTTGTGTTCAATGTGTTGATGTGATTGATGTTGTTTACTGCACTTATCATTTGTTTAAGTTAGTCTACAATTTTTTTAAAGTATTCATGATAATGCTAAAAATTCAACATGGTATCAGAGCTTAGCATGTGAAGACACAGTCAAAGGAGATTGTTGTTGTCTTCCTAGACCTTGGGATATTTTTCAGACTTAATATTTGACTAAGTGGCAGAGATGGCCGCCAATATCTTCAGACCGGAAGAGAAGCTACAAGGTTTAGCTAACTACAACTCTTGGAAGGCTAGGTTGGCAGCTATTCTAGAAGAGAATGACTTGGATGACATTGTGTTTAATGTCAGTGAAGAGCCAACATCTAATGCTGGCAGACTTGCTTATAAGAAGAAGAGGCTAAGGCTAGAAGGATCATTTATGATTATGTCAAAGAAACCGTGATGCCCAACATCACAGCTTTGAAGACTGCCAAAAAATGCTTTGACACCTTGGCCAACTTTTATGAGAAGAAGGCTCCCAATCAGAAGAGAGTCTAGACTACGAACTTTGAAGCTGAACAAGGATGAAGGGGTTGGTTCCTTCTTCATGAAAATTGCACAGGTAAGAGATCAACTTATTGTTATTGGTATTACTGTTGATGATGATGATCTTGTGCAAACTGTGGTTGATGGTCTCCCAAGCTTTTGGGAAACCTTCATGGCATCTGTCAGTGGACGTGAGAATCAGCCAACTTTCGAAAGACTTTGGCATGATTGCATAGAAGAAGAGAGAAGGACTTCAGGTAAGGTAACCAAGGAAGGTAACCTTGCACTTGCAGCAAAGGCAAAGAAGTTCAAGAAGCCCTCCCCTCAACAGAAGAAGGGAAATAAACCTCAAGGTAAGTTCTCTAATGTTTCAAAAGTGGAATGCTATAATTGCCACAAGTTTGGACACTTTGCCAGGGACTGCAGGCAAACCAAGAAGAAATCCAAAAGAAGATTTCAAGCCTCTGCTGCAGAAGCAGAAGAAGAAGAAGAAAACAAAGGCTAACAAAGAAGAAGAACCTAGAAGAGGGTACTACCTGATTTCTGCTCTACCTGGTTCCATCACAAACAGTGCTACCTCTTGGTTGGTGGATAGTGGTGCCTCCAGGCACATGACAGGTAACCGTGGATCTCTCACCAGTTGCAGGAAGAAGAAGTTCACCACATAGGTGTATAAAAATTGAGCTCACAGGAATCTATGAACCAAGACAAAACTCACAAATAGATCTCACAAGTAATTTTCTCAGAATTGAAATGAAACAGTGCAAAAAAATGGTTTGCAGTTGTATAATGCTTTCATTAATCAAAAAGTAATTGGATACAATCTGGATTAAGTTTACAATGTAATAGATTGGTATTAATAACCAGACAATTCGAATACATGAGAGGAAATTCGAATTCGTGAACTCACTCTTACTGAATGGATAACTGGACATGTCTATATCACTATCGGAGCATAACTAGTTAGCTCTAGTTGTCTAAATCAGTGGCTCAATTAGTTAGAATCAGTTAAACTAGTCTAAATGAATGTAACTGGATGTAATTGAATGTAACTAACTCATAACTAGGCTTGACTAGTCACCAACTGAACTCAACTGAAGGAGATTGGTGCCGGCACTCCCAATGGCTCCTAAATTGTAAGAATTGTTGTAGGAGGCGCCTAAACTGATGCATGCAAGTGCAGTCAGTGGCAGTTAGCCTCAATTAGTGTTCCCCACACTTTAGTGACTGGTACAGGTGGCCCCATTAGGCCAAGTGGACCCAATGGTACTAGTGACTCAATGATGACTAAGAAGACTCCTAAATTACGCAAAATTGACCAAATTGGACAAGTGAGGATTATAATCCTAACAAGGTGGAACTTGGAGATGACTCCACTTACAAGATTGAAGGAGTTGGCTCAACTTCACTTCAACTTGACTCAAGTACGGTTCTTCATATTGAAGATGTCTTATATGTTCTTGGTTTGAAGAAGAATCTTCTATTTGTTGTTGGCTTAGAGGACAAGGGCTACAGAGTCCTCTTCATGGACAAGAAAGTCCTTCTATGGGAAAAGGACGAAGATCTAAACTCAGCAGTATAGATTGGGGTTCGAGAGGGAGGCCTTTACAAGGCGTCTGAGGATCCCACTCATGCTTTGGTACATCATACAGTCGATCCATGTGAGCTGTGGCATAGGAGGTTTGGACACCTTCACTACACAGCTCTCCCAGGCTTGCAGAAGATGGTAACAGGTATGCCAGAGGCATCTCCAAAACATGATGGAATTTGCAAAGGATGTGCTCTAAGTAAGAACACTAAGAAATCCTTTTCCAGAAGCAAGAATAGATCTAAAGGCATTTTGGATTTGATTCATTCTGACATTTGTGGGCCGATGTCTTCACCCTCTTTGAGTGGGTGTTTATATTATGTCTCGTTCATCGATGATCACTCTCGAAAGTCATGGATTTAATTCCTCAAGGCCAAGAGTGAAACTTTTGACAGGTTCAAAGAGTTCAAGGAACTGATTGAAAATCAGATTGGAAGACACGTCCATATATTGAGATCAGATAACGGAGGTGAGTATGGATCTAATGAGTTTGATGATTTTTGCCGAGAAGCAGGAATCAAGAAAGAGCTGACAATACCGTACAACCCTCAGCAGAATGGGGTTGCAGAAAGGAAGAATAAAACAATCTGTGAAGTTGCTAAAGCGATGCTTACTGATCTGGATCTTCCTTTATCTTTGTGGGCAGAAGCTGCAAATACTGTTGTGTACATCCATAATAGAAGTCTTCACCAAGAAGAAACCTGGAGTTGACCACATGAGGATATTTGGCACTCTGGTGTACATTCATGTGCCAAAGGAAAAGAGGGCCAAGCTAGAGCCCTCCGGTAAGAAAGGTATTTTTGTCAGGTACAGTGATTGCTCGAAGGCTTATCGTATCTATGTACCTGGACAGAGGTACATTGAAGTCAGCAGAGATGTGATCTTCCATGAGGAAGTTGTGTTTTGTAAAACACGAGAGCTTTCAATGGAAGATGAAGTACCTCCCCTTGAGTTTCCAGATTCAGAAATTCAGAGGGAGGAAGAGGATTTTGAGGATCAAATTCCAGATGCACCTGAGGACACTGAAAGTCCACCAAAAGAACTGCTTGAAGTTCCTCCTTCCAAAAGGAGACTTGCTTGGTATCGAGAAACCGTACAAGAAGGAGAGAAGCATAAAGCTCCTCCCAGGACTTTCAGAGAGAGCATAAGACCACAAAAGTACTCCAGTCTCATGAGCCAACTTATTAGTGCAAAACCTTCCTCATACGAAGAAGCAACAAGTCAACAGGTATGGTTCAATGCCATGATTGAAGAGTACAGTTAAATCATGAAGAATGATTTGTGCGAAGTTGTTCCCAGACCAACAAGAAAGTTAGTGGTGACATCCAGATGGCTTTATAAAAGCAAGCATGCTGCTGATGGCAATGTGGAGAAGTATAAAGCCAAATTCGTGGCTCGTGGCTTCACTCAGAAAGAAGGCATTGACTATGATGAGACATTTGCTCCTGTCACTAGGTATACTACCATTAGAACCATCATTTCTCTTGCTGCAGTATTCGGATGGAAGTTACATTAGATGGATGTAAAGACAACATTCCTCAATGGCAAGATTGAGGAGGAAGTCTATATCGAACAGCCTGAAGGCTTTGTGACTCATGGGAAGAAAACCCATGTGGTAAACTGAAGAAAGCCTTGTATGGACTGAAACAGGCTCCGAGAGTCTGGTATGCGAGGATGGATGGATTTCTCCACAGCTTGGGGTTTTTCAAAAGTACAGTTGTTTCTAGCTTGTACTTTAAGGTTGTTCATAATCATGTCTTGATACTTGTTCTATATGTAGATGACTTTTTCTCACAAGTAATGAACAGTTGATAGAACAGTGTAAAAGGGAGCTTACCTCTGAATTCGAGATGAAGGATCTCGGGTTGATGCATTACTCCTTGGCTTAGAGGTCTGGCAAAATTCAGGCGAGATCTTGCAAAGATTTGGGATGCAGGATTGCAAGTCCATGAGCGTACCCACGACTACCAACTTGACAAAGTTGTGTGACTCAGCTACCAATTCACAGAGTGTGGACTCTACTCTGTACAAACAACTTATTGGATCCTTGATGTATCTTGTGCATACAAGACCAGACATATGTTACACAGTGACTGCTCTGAGTCAATTCATGTCCGATCTGAAGCACATACACTTGGTAGCTGCTAAACACGTACTCAGATATGTGCAAGGTACCATCACTTATGGGCTCAAGTATACTTCCAGCAGTGGAGTATTATCATCTAGATATGCAGATTCAGATTGGGATAGCAGTGCAGTAGACCGGAAAAGTACCTCTGGTTACTGCTTCAGTATGGGATCAACAATGATCTCTTGGTCCAGCAGGAAGCAGGGTTCCATAGCTCAGAGTACAACTGAGGCAGAGTATATTGCTACAAGTGATTCCTGCAAGGAAGCAGTTTAGCTCAGAAAACTTCTATCTAATCTATTCGGGGGAAAGCTTAACTCAACGATCCTCCTTTGCGATAATCAGAGTTGCATAAGGCTTTCGGAGAACCCAGTGTTTCATGATAGATCGAAACACATTGAAATGAGGTATCATTTCATCAGAGACCTAGTGTAGAGAGGTGCTCCAAAGTTGCAGTACATTCGTACGGATGAACAGATCGCAGATATCTTGACCAAGCCTCTGACAGCATCAAAGTTCAAATACTTTCGTGACAAGCTTGGCATGGCAAAGAATGCCTATTGCTGAGAGGGAGTGTTGATTTTTCTCAGCAACATCGAGAGCCACTCTCTTAGGAGAATGGAGGCACCTGGTTAGGGACCAGGATGTGGACTCAACCTAGAGTTGAGTGCTCATTCTGTTGAATGATGATATTTGGTCTGGGACCACAATATGGACCTAGTCCAGCACTGGGGGGACTCAACCTTGAGTTGAGTGACGATTCTGCTGAATGGTGACATCTGGTTTGGGACCAGGATGTGGAACCAGTCTACTACTAGTAGACTTAGCCTATATTTAAGTAGCCGCTCTTTTGAATGGAGGCACCTGGTCAGTTACTAGGAATTCACCTAGTCCGGGACTAGGGACTCAGCCCGGGTCTGAGGGCCATTCTCCAGAAGAATGGAGGCGCTTGGTCTATTACCAAGTATTTGACCTAGTGTCAAATTATGCATTCTATGGCTGAGGCACCTGGTCTGTTACTAGGAAGACACTATAATCCCTAGACCGGGTCTAGGCATGTGTGACACTCTGACCCTCGATCAGTGGGCTTTGCGATCTTCTCCAAGGCTTAGCTACCCTTGGTTAAGACACCTTAGTACTCGATATTGGTGTCACACAGAGTGTGAGATAAAAGCATTAGAAATTCTCTTTGTTTATGGTGATGTACTTTGAGTCGTGATGAAAGACCAACTTAACCACTTGTGTTGACCACAGGGGCACTTGAAGAAGGCTGAAGCAAAAGTCAAAATACATAAAGACCCTTAGTACCACTAAGGTGTTAAAGTGAAAGTGCAAAAAGACCTTTAGTACCACTAAAGGCAAAAGTCAAAATTAGAAAGAATAATATAATATTATTTTGATCTTTCTAATTTCGGTCCACTTACAGGTGACTCAAAGGATTTAAAAGAAGATCAATCCATTTCATTACACACACTTGTTCTCATAGGTACAGCTGCTCCAACAAAAGATCTCACGGGTTTTGGAAAAAGAAAGTTTTTATGATTATGCCCTAGCATGGATGAGTCTAGCTAGGGCATCATCACTTACTGAAGTAAAACCCTAAGCTAGGGTTTCATTGTCAAAATTGCAACAGTTGGTTTATGAGCTAGGGTTTCACCCTAACTCCTTCATCTCACGGGCAGCTTCAAGGTCTCTTCGGGCAGCTCTTAGATTTTCGAGCAGCTCTCCATCTACCACCAAGCAGCTCCCCCCTCTCTCAGACAAAATTGGGTCGCTGTTTTTCTCTCTCAGGCAAGGTGCCCCTCTTCACGAGAAACCCTTTAGCTACCTCCAAGCTGCTACAACAAGCTTGATGCATCCTGCCTGTGTTCCTGGGCTTCTACAGCAGCTCTAGGAAGCTTGCAAGTGCCCACAAGTTGCTAGCAGTAGGCTTGGGCAGCCTGCCAAGGCCTCAGGCTAGCCAGCAGGTAGACCCCAAAGGCCTTCGGGAAAGCCCTCAGGCCTCAGACCAGCAGCAGGGAAGCTCAACTTCCATTTAGCAAGCCCAGTTAGGGCTCATACTGTCCACGGGCAGACAGTCTTGTCTTTCTAGGCAGTAAAACAATTAGCAACAGAAACCTGGAAGTGGGCAGCAGGCAACAGTACGGGCAGCAGGCAGCAACAGAAAAGGGCAGCAGTACAATCAAATCCGGGAAGGAAACTCAGAAATTTGGGAAGCCTACTAATTTGGGCAGGAGAGAGAAAGTTAGGGCAGAAAGCCCTAATTTGGTAAAAAGGCCAATTTGGCATTTTTGTGAAAAAATGATCTTTTGTGTAATAGTGATACAAACTCAGTTAGAGTTTGTGGAATTTCTGAAAATCTCAGTCATCTCATTTACGAGATGAATTACTAATGCTTTTGGGGATTTTGTCCTTTAAAGGTTTCCCCAATGAAAAATTTTGTGTTCAATGTGTTGATGTGATTGATGTTGTTTACTGCACTTATCAGTTGTTTAAGTTAGTCTGCAAATTTTTTAAAGTATTCATGCTAATGCTAAAAATTCAACACATCTAGCCCACATTTTCCCGTGCGAAGCTACTCTTCTCAGAATTCAGACATATTCCTAGTACTTCACGGTATATTGGGAATCCCCTTTTCCCCTTAACTCAGTCATCATTGAATACCTTTAAAACTGACCAAGAACAAATTGCAAAACATTTTCCATTTTTTCAGCAACAATTATTCAACTCCATTTGGCACTGGTTCATTTACAAAACTTATTTGCCTTCAGTCATATCATGTTATGAATGTTGTATCTTTATGCTGCTGATCTAATTTCTACTTTGCAATATCTTGTGAGTAAATCATTTCAAACTCCTAACAAAACAATTCATCCACACTTCATAAAAACAAGAGCCTTAGCAACTCTTTCTTAGAGACTACCCCCCTTGGCTCCGTTTGGAGTGTCGTAAACGAAGGAGTCAGGATCAAGTGACAGCACCTGACTCGAGACTTTCCCCCAAGGACGCACTTAGCAGCTTGAAGATTTTTGTTATGCTAATTCCCCCCAGGTGCGTGAAAGGCAGCAACACAGACAAATCAATATTCATGTCCAATTGAAACCCTGGTGATCAAATTAATGCTATATATATACTCAAAAGTTGTGCAGACACAACAATAGATGTAGATTTTTCTCAAGTTTCATCCTTCGGTTTATAAGTTAAATTTGTCTCAGTTTATTTCATTCTCAGAAAATTAAATGACTGGAAATAAAAATAAAATTTTCAGACTTAAAACACTGCTGTAACTTCACTTTTTCACTAACAGAAAATAAATAATCAACACGCCATTCAACACACAGTACTCAAGAATTTTTGGCCAATGGCCCTGGCAAAACCCACAAGGGGAAAACCAGTCAGAAAAAGAGTTTTTATTATATGCTTCAGGAAAAAATCAGACATTCATTTACAGTCAAAATCAACTTATCTCAAACCAACAGGATGCCCCGTTTTCCATGCAAATGCTGCCTTGATTTCTGTGCAATACTTTTCTCGAAAACAGTGCCGAAATAGCAGCAACCTTCAGCCTCGATTTCTGTTTAGAGAAAGTAAACTTTATGCCCTCTATTTTTGTGCATACACTGCTGGAAATCCATACAGTATGGATAACATTAAATGCTGTTGTATAGACCTTGAAAACTATGCCTGGAAATGAAGTCAGCAACCTCGAAAACCGTGCCTGATCTTTCCTCGATTTTTGTGCTGAAAATGGCCTTGAAAACCGTGCCCAAACCGTACAGTACGAATACAATAAATGTTGTCGTATAGCTTCTCGAAATTTGCGCCCACAATAAATGTAGTCCATACAACTCCTTGAAACATGTGCCCACAATAAATGTAGTCTGTACAACCTCAGGTTCTGTGCAAATAATAAAGGCTATCTCGAAATTCGTGCCCACCAAAAACTCTCCAGCAAGATGTCTCGAATTTTGTGCCTGCACTCTCCTTCAGCTCTCTTCTCTTCGTTCTCTCCACAAGAATGAATGAATCTGCCTTTCCCTTTGTTTTTGCTCATAACTCTAGGTAGGTGAAGAGACATCTAATCCAAAGGCTGAGATTCGATTAGATCAACGGTTGAAATTAATTGCTCATATTTCATTTCTATAATATTGATTTCACTCACCCACTTAAATTTATCAAAAACTGACTTTATACTTTAAAGTCAAATTAAATGTCACTTAAGTCATTTAATGCAAGGGTCAATTTATTTCCCCCATCTAAGTGACTAAGGCTAAAGTCACTTAGGGGAACACTTCCCTAGGTACAAAACTAACACTCCCTCTTACCGAGGAAGGTGTTCTGCACCACTCCCAACTTGTCCCTGAAGAAGAAAAACTTGCCCCTCCCCAAAGACGTCGTCAGTATGTCTGCTACCTACTCATCAGTCAAAATGTACTAAAGCATAACTGCTCCTCTCTATACATAGTCTCGGATGAAATGATATCTTATCTCAATGTGCTTCGACCTGTCATGGAAAACTGGCTTCTCAAAGAGCTGGATGCAACTCTGATTGTCACAATGAATCACCGTAGGCCTAAGCTTCTGACCAAATAAAGCCTCGCAGTTGGCCTGACTGGCTACCATATACTCAGCCTCTGCAAAACTCAACGCAACAAATTTCTGCTTCCGACTGAACCACGAGACTGTTGCCAAGCCCAAACTGAAACAACATCCGAAAGTGCTCTTCCGGTCTGCCACACTGCTTGCCCAATCTGAGTCTGTATAACCAACCAATCTGATCCCCTCTGACCTGCTGTAGTCCAAACCAAAATCCACTGTCCCTGCTAGATAACGCAACACATGTTTTGCAGCGACCCAATGCACACTCCTAGGCTTAACCATGAACTGGCTAAGAGTGTTCACTGCAAAACACAAATATGGCCGAGTCTTTACCAGATACATCAATGACCCAATAAGCTGACGGGATAAAGTAGGATCCACCAACTCTCCCTCAGAAGCATGAAGCTTCTTCCAGTTGGTGATCATAGGTGTCGACATTGACCTGCAATCCCCCATCCTGAATCTTCTCAAAATATCAACAACATACTTTCCCTGTCCCAGGAAGATATGTCCAGGCTCCTGCTAAACCTCCAATCCCAGAAAATAATGCATCAGTCCAATATCAGTCATCTCGTACTCTGTTGCAAGATCCTTCTTGCAAGCTGCAATGGGTCTCTTTCTCCCTGTGATAAACAAGTCATCAAGATATAGCAGAAGAATAAGCGAATCATCTCCAACCATGATGAAGTAGAGATTGGGATCTACTTCGCTCTTCTGAAACCCCATACTCAGCAAGTAAGAATCAATCCTAAAGTACCAAGCTCTAGGAGCTTGTTTTTGCCCATATAGGGCCTTCTTCAACCTGCAAACATGAGACTCTCTCCCATGAATCTCAAAGCCCAAACGTTGCTCAACATAGATCTCCTCCTGTATGATCCCATTGAGAGATGCAGTCTTCACATCCATCTAATGGATCTTCCAACCCATTTCCGCTGCAATGGAGATCAATGCCCTAATAGAAGTATACCGAGCAACCAACGCAAAAGTCTCATCATAATCAATGCCCTCAACCTCTGAAAACCCCCGCACTACAAACCTGGCTTTGTACTTCTCCACACTCCCATCCGCTGCATGCTTTAGCTTGTAAAGCAACCGAGAAGTCACCACTGACTTCCCCTCAGGTCTCGAAACTATCTCCCATACATCATTCTTCATGATGGAATGGTACTTGTCCATCATGGCATCTCTCCAAACCGAATGCTGGGAGGCCTCCTCAAACGTAGAAGGCTCAGAATCACGTGTACTAGCCATCAACAACATGCCCAATCTGTCAGGCATCTTGATGGCCCTCACCTCCTCCCTGGGTGTCCCAAACTCCTGAGCTTCCTTCAAGGTATCTTGAAGCCACTTAGGTGCCTTCGACCTTGGAGGTTGCTCCCACACCGGTCGATCATCATCGGAATATCTACCAGAGGTGGAAACCCCAGTATCCCGTAAACCTGAAGCTGGTGTACCCTGTAATCCTGATCCTGGTCTCAATCCCCTGTACGGTGTACCTGTAATAGTAGACCCATCACCTGTCCCCGAAGACCCTGCAAGCCGAACCACTGAACTCGGTGAACTTGTGCCAACAATGTGCGGTCCTGTAACCCTAGAAACCTGTGATTCTGACTGTTGTGCTGATGGAACCTGTGGAACAACCTGAGGTGCAGGGACCTGCTGCTCTCCCTGCTCCAACTCTCTCGACTTCCTGAAGGCCCGCTCCTCCTCAAACTTCACATCCCTTCTCACCACCACTTTCCTCTGAGAGGGAAGGTAAATACGGAAGGCCTTCGAAGTCTCATCATAACCCACAAAGATGCCCTTCTCTGAAGAAACATGAGAGTAAGTCAGACTAACAAATATCCGAAAATGGCTAACTTCAAGTTTCTTGCCTGAAAAGCACTCCTCAGGTGTCATACTCCCCACTGCACAATGATGACTCCTGTTCTAAAGATATACAGCTGTGCCGCAAGACTCAGCCCAGAGAAAGAAAGGAAGTGACTGGTCATCTAGCATAGCCCGGGTTGCTCCAACAATGGACCGGTTCTTCCTCTCTGCTACTCCATTCTGCTCTAGAGTATGCGGAACTGTCAACTGTCTCCTGATACCCTCCTGTCTGCAAAATCCATCAAACTCCTTAGAGGTATACTCACCCCCGTTATCTGATCTAAGAACTCGGATCTTCCTCCCTGTTTGGTTCTCCACAAGAGCTTTGAACTCTTGAAACCTTTGCAAGACTTCCTCAGACTTCTTGCTCTTCAGAAGGTAGATCAAGGTCTTCCTAGAATGGCCATCAATGAACGTCACATAATACTCGTATCCTCTCTATTAGGATTATTAATCCTCCCTTGTCCAAATTTGGTCATATGTCTAAATCAGGAGTCATGTCTAAATCGGGAGTCCATCCAGTCTATTTATAGTCATTAGCACCATTGGGTCCACTTGGCCTAATTGGGGCACATGTTTCAGTTACTAAAGTGTGGAGAACACTAATTGAGGCTTACTACCACTGATTGCACTTAATTGCATCAGTTTAGGAGCCTCCTAGACCAATCCCTACAGTTTAGGAAGCCACTGGGAGTGTCGAAACCAACCAAGGTCAGTTCAGTTCAATTGGTGACTAGTTAAGCTAAGTTAGGAGTCAGTTACATTCAATTCTAGTCCTCTACATTCAATTAGCGCTAGGTTTACTTGACTGCACTCAGCAGGGGCGCATTTCTCACCTACCACAGTCAATTAGCCTTAGTGAACACTGAATGTAACACTTAAGTTGTGTTTTAGAGCTCCGATGAACTCCGGTTATGGTTTAGACAAGGTCAGTTAACTATTGAGTCCTCCGATAGTGATTTAGACAAGGTCTTAGTTACCTACAGTCAAGTAGATTCTATCAATTCGAATTTCCTCATGTGGATTCGAATTTCATGTGGCTATTAAAGCCATTGTACTTCATTGTAATGATTATCCAATTACTTTTTTATTAATGAAAGCATTCACAGCTACAAGCCATTTTTGCACTGTTTCATTCTTCAATTGCTGAGTAAATTGTGTGATCTATTTTGTGAGTGGTGTGTTTGTCCATAGATCTATGTGCTCAATTTAATATGGTATCAGAGCCTCGACGGACAAGACACCTCTCCTCCTCGGATATCCAGCTGGATCATTTTTTTTGAGCAAATTGCTCCTTCCAGTACTGCACCAAAAGCGGAGAATTTACCACTTAATATCCCAAGTTAGGAAATTGTTGATCAAGCTTGCTTGATCAACTATGCTGGGTGTGAAGGAAATTCCAAAAGTGCAGACTGTCAACCTTACTTTGTATGTTTGATTGTGTGACAGGTTATCAGCTTTTCTTACAGCATTCGCTACAAGCAGCCTCTTCTTCTCACTGCATTCGCTACAGCAGCTCAATCCTTCTTACTACATTCAAAATGGCTCATCCAGTGGAGCCTCTCACTCCCTTCAACTATCACCAGTGGAAGGATGACATGGTGGTAATGCTCTGCACCAAGCATCTCTTCAGACTCATAGAAGAAACAGAGGAAGAGCCAGAATCAGATAAAGACAAAGCTAAGTACATGAACAAGCTTGATGAAGCCCATGGACACTTGCTCTCGTCAGTCTCTAGAGATCTTCGATTTCACATCCAAGACTTGGAGATTCCCAAGGAGGTTTGGGACAAGCTTGCCTCCTTATTTGATAAGCATGATGAGATGAGGATCCATCAGCTAGAAAATGATCTGATTACTCTCAATCCATCCAATTTCGAATCTCTGAATGAATTCTTCACAAAGTTCAAGAACCTGATATATCAGTTGAAGCAATGCAAAGCGAAGAAGGATGAAGATCAGCTCATCCTTGCCATTCTCACAAAGCTCAATGAAGACTACTCAGTCTTTGTATCCACCTTCCAAACAGTAAGGCTCACTACTCCAAATTGGAAGATGCCCAATCTTAATGCCTTCATCCAATATCTTATTTCTAAGAATGATAAATTGATCCAAATGGGGATCATTCAATCCCCAAAGATCTAGCTCTGGTTGCAAGAGGAGATAAGGTAGCGAATGACAAAGGGAAGCAAATGGATGAGTCTCCTGTGAAGAAAGAGCAGTCAAAAGAACCTTCAGGTTCAAAGAGAAGCAAGAAGAATGGCAAAGGCAAGGTCCTCTACTCTTACTATGGAAGGGGCTTTCATTCAGAAAGCTCCTATATGAGAAGACAACTTGATGAAATGGCCCTTCTTTTGAAGAAACATAACATTTCTCTACCTGCTAGCGCAAGGAAGGATGACTCTAAAGAAGAAGAAGATGAAGAATACCAAAGGAAAGGCCATGCACTGAAGGCTTGTTGCACATCATCACATGTCTTCCTCATTGATTCTAGAGCTTCCAACCATATGGCTACATCCAGAGAATCATTCTCTTATTTTCAGTCCTTTGATGGTCCTAGTATTCAGATGGGCAATAACAGTAAAGTCAAAACAATGGGGAAGGGCTCTGTCAAACTTGAACATGGAAGGTTCAAAGATGTGCTATTTGTTCCCTCCCTAGCTTCAAACCCGTTATCTATCTATCAAATGACCCATACTGGATCTCCAAAGCAAGTGATCTCTGGTCCTGACTCAGTGGAGATCACAGATATCTCTACTAGGAGCATCATAGCAAAGGGTACTGCAAATCCTGCTTCAAAAGCATATGAGTTCTCACATTTCATGCCTCCTTCAGAACCAGTGCACTCTCAGCAGCCACTTGCAAGGGAAGGTAAAATCATTGCATCTACTTCTTTCACAGCTTCTACTAGTATTGCAGATCCATCTTTATCAGTTTATGACCTTGAGATTCAGGGTGACTCAAATCTAGATTCAGTCCCTACTTCCAAACTGGAAGCTAGGAAGATGACTGGAAACTCACCTGACACTCAGAAATGAAAGACTCTTGCGCTATGTCATGCTATCTTACCTCCTTCAGGGAGATGCAATAGACTCCCTATAAGATGCTATATGGCAAGGGCTCAGTCTCACTGCATTCAGAAGAATGGATATGATCATACACCTCTTCATTCAGCAAGAGACAAAGGTTGCATTCCTCCTTCCTTCCATCATCATTTTTGGAGAGGAAGGAGAAGTCTACATGCCAGGCCCTAGAATACCTGTGCACAACACACCATGCATGCTGCTTCGCTACCTCACAGAGATGAAGATTGTAGCAACATATTTTCAAGTTTTTCAAACTTGAGACCTGATTCTACCTGCTTAGATAGAGGGGGGGCTTTATTCCCATGTGGTTTTTTCCCCAGCTCCTTGTATTAAGCAGTTACTTTATTTTACTTGATGTAATGGGTGACCTATGGTCTTAGTTACCAGGGCCCACAGATTGTCCAAGTTAGCATTCAGGGGGGGTGTTAGGATTATTAATCCTCCCTTGTCCAAATTTGGTCATATGTCTAAACCAGGAGTCATTTCTAAATCGAGAGTCCATCCAGTCTATTTATAGTTATTAGCACCATTGGGTCCACTTGGCCTAATTGGGGCACATGTTTCAGTTACTAAAGTGTGGGGAACACTAATTGAGGCTTGCTACCACTGATTGCACTTAATTGCATCAGTTTAGGAGCCTCCTAGACCAATCCCTACAATTTAGGAAGCCATTGGGAGTGTCGAAACCAACCAAGGTCAGTTCAGTTCAGTTCAGTTGATGACTACTTAAGCTAAGCTAAGTTAGGAGTCAATTACATTCAATTCTAGTCCTCTACATTCAGTTAGCCCTAGGTTTACTTGACTGCACTCAGGAGGGGCGCATTTCTCACCTACCACAGTCAGTTAGCCTTAGTCAACACTGAATGTAACACTTGAGTTGTGTTTTAGAGCTTCGATGAACTTCGGTTATGGTTTAGACAAGGTCAGTTAACTATTGAGTCCTCCGATAGTGATTTAGACAAGGTCTTAGTTACCTACAGTCAAGTAGAGTCTATCAGTTCGAATTTCCTCATGTGGATTCGAATTTCATGTGGCTATTAAAGCCATTGTACTTCATTGTAATGATTATCCAATTACTTTTTTATTAATGAAAGCATTCACAGCTGCAAGCCATTTTTGCACTGTTTCATTCTTCAATTGCTGAGTAAATTGTGTAATCTATTTTGTGAGTCGTGTGTTTGTCCACAGATCTATGTGCTCAATTTAATACTCTCAAGGACACAGAAGACATCGGTCTGCATAAGTCTGAATATATCAAGTCAATGACCCCTGCTGACTTGCTATCACTGCTCGGAAAAGCAGTCTTGGTGTACACCCCCTGCACATATCACTCTGCCCTGTGCTGAACTCCAATAAACCTGTAACCATCTGTCTCAACAACCCCAAGGCTGGATGATGCAAGTGAGCCATCCTCCTATGCCAAAGATCACAAAGCTTACTGTTGTTGCTATGTGCCAAGGCAAGCTGCGAGTGAAACAAGATCCTATACAGTTTCCCACATATCATTCCAATGGTAACTGAAGTTGATGGTCCTGCAGTCCTAGGAAACATATGCACGTGTCCATCTAGGAAAGGCACCCCAAGACCCTGATCCTTAATCATGGAAACTGACACTAGGTTCTTCTTTAGCCCATATACATACAATACATCTCGCAACACCATGGGACTCATGGACTCCCTCTGAAAGGTAATGGTCCCACGACCAACAACTCTGACAGCTGAGTCATCTCCCAACACAACCTCCACATCTATCTCTATCTGTGTAAGCTCGGAGAACATCTCACGTGCACCTGTCATGTGACTCGAGGCTCCGCTATCTATATACCAAGTGTCGGAAGTAGATGCACTGTAAATATGGTCTGTCACATAGGAAAACTCCCTCTGTCTGTCAACATCTGCACTGGTGAGAATGGATGTTCTCTCTCCCTCAATATGCCCAGTGCACACTGAAAACTCACTTTGAAATCTCGCGGCAAAGTCATCGACTTCCGCTGAAGCTGTTGTTTGCTATTGCTTCTTCTTCTTCTTGTTCGGACATGTAGCAGCATAGTGTCCCATCTTGTGACATGCAAAGCACTTTACAGTGCTCAGATCCTTCTTCTACCCATCCTATTGTTGCTTGGCCCCACCCTTCTTGGGACCCTTCTTGTATTTCTTCTTCCCCTTCGTTGTCAACGCCATATCCTGTCTACTACTAGAACTACTGCACTGCAAGAAACCCCTCCGAGTCTCCTCCTGAACAAAATTATCATAGACCTTGTCCCAAGATGGTAAGTTCTCTCTAGCCACTATACCCTGTACAAACACAGCCCAAGGTGCAGTCACCCCATTCAAGGCTGTACGCACTAGCTCAGGACTAGTAACCACCACCCCCATAGCTGCAAGCTCATCTTTCACCTGAGAAATCCTAGTAAGATAAGTCATACAAACCTCTCCTTTGACCATCTTGATATTCTTCAGCTTCTCCCTAAGAACCATCTTCCTCTTCTCATTAGAACTTTGAAATAACCCAGTCAAAGCACTCCACATCTCATGTGCATGATCCTTGGCTGAAATGTGTGGAATAACATGGTATTTAACAGCATCTAAGATAATCCTCATGGCTTTAATATCCTTCTTCACAAAGGCAGTTGCTGCTACTAAATCAGTAGTAGCACTGGGAATGACAATGGGGTGAGTTGTAGTGTTATTGACAACCTCATCCCACAGCTCATTCTCTCTCAACAAAAGCAAAATCCAGGCCTTCCATGAGACAAAGTTCATTGCCCCATCCAACCTATCCTCAGTTCTCAACCCAACGGAAGTCATTTTTCTCAAAGAACAAGTTTCAGCAAAATGTACTACTGTCACAAAAGTTTTCCTGAATTCTGGAAATGACTGTCTGTTTGCAAATATTTAATTTTCTGCCCCACTCAGCTCTGATACCATGTAGATTTTTCTCAAGTTTCAGCCTTCGATTTATAAGTAAAATTTGTCTCGGTTTATTTCATTCTCAGAAAATTAAATGAGTAGAAATAAACATAAAATTTTCAGACTTAAAACATTGTTGTAACTTCCCTTTTCCACTAAAAAAAAATAAATAATCAGCACGCCATTCAACACACAGTACTCATGAATTTTTGGCCAATGGCCCTGGAAAAACCCAGAAGGGGAAAACCAGTCAGAGAGAGAGAGTTTTTATTATTATGCTTCAGGAAAAAATCAGACATTCATTTACAGTCAAAATCAACTTATCTCAACCCAACAGGCTGCCCCGTTTTCCGTGCAAATGCTACCTCGATTTCTGTGCAATATTTTTCTCGAAAACAGCGTCAAAATAGCAACAACCTTCAGCCTCGATTTCTGTGCAAAGTAAACTTTTTGCCCTCAATTTCTGTGCATACATTGCTGGAAATCCGTACAGTACGGACATCATTAAATGTTGTCGTACAGACCTCGAAAACTGTGCCTAGAAATGAAGTCAGCAACCTTGAAAACCGTGCCTGATCTTTCCTCAATTTCTGTGCTGAAAATGGCCTTGGAAACCGTGCCCAAACCGTACAGTACGGATACAATAAATGATGTCGTACAACTTCTCGAAATTCATGCCCACAATAAATGCAGTCCGTACAACTCCTCGAAACTCGTGCCCATAATAAATGCAGTCCATACAACCTCTGGTTCTATGCAAATAATAAAGGTTGTCTCGAAATTCGTTCGCACCAAAAACTCTCTAGCAAGTTGTCTCGAAATTCGTGCCCACACTCTCCTTCAGCTCTCTTCTCTTCGTTCTCTCCACAAGAATGAATGAATCTGCCTTTCCCTTGCTTTTTGCTCATAACCCTAGGTAGGTGAAGAGACATCTAATCCAAAGGCTGAGATTAGATTAGATCAACGGTTGAAATTAATTGCTCATATTTTATTTCTAAAATATTAATTTCACTCACCCACTTAAATTTATCAAAACCTGACTTTATACTCTAAAGTCAAATTAAATGTCACTTAAGTCATTTAATGCAAGGGTCACTTTATTTCCCCTTCTAAGTGACTAAGGCTAAAGCCACTTAGGGGAACATTTCCCTAGGTACAAAACTAACAATAGAAACCCTGGTGATCAAATTAATGCTATATATATCCTCAAACGTTGTGCAGACACATCAATAGAAACCTAGTGATCAATTTATATTTAAAATATAAATTGATCACTAGGTTTCTATTGATGTGTCTGCACAACGTTTGAGGATATATATAGCATTAATTTGATCACCAGGGTTTCTATTGGACATGAATATTGATTTGTCTTTGTTGCCGCCTTTCACGCACATGGGGGGAATTAGCGCAGCAGAAATTGAAGTATATGCATGTGCTAGGATAAGCTAGGTTAGCCATTAAATAGACAGCTAGCCAGTTCACATAAACAGAGATAGTGAGCATTTTATTTAATCAATCACATGTCCAATAGAAATCAATTTCAGTGGAGCCCGCCCGAACGAACACTCTTCCTAAAGGCTTTCTCATTATAACCGGGATTTCCAGCTAACATCCCTGTGTTGATGATCGGGCCCAACATTATACTTCTCTAGCTGATGTAGTCGAACTCCAGAGTCCAACCTATAATAGAAACACAAAGACTCACCTTGGGGATAAGTAAATACTATCCCTGCTCTCGATCCTAATCTAGCATGAGATCATCAAAATGCATTGTCCACATACTTTCATAAAAGGGAGTAAACTGTGTATGTATGCCAGAGAACCATAAATTTGTTGAAACTTGAGACCTATGTGTGTACTGTGACCTAGACAGCCATAAACCTTTAAGTTGTGTTGACCAGTGAGTCATACATATTTTATATTGAGGCCTTTAACTCGTATCCAGAGCATTAAACTGTTGTATTATGCTCTAGTTTATAAATTTGGAGTATTTCAGTGGAGGAATAGATTTACTATTTTAAGCAATCTATTGCAAAGTGCTGTTTCGTGTGATGTGTCTTGAGATTAGTTCCGAGATATGAATTATTCTTTGAGATTGCAGAAGTTAGTTCTTGCACAGATTTGATTTTTGTGGGAGGATATCTGCTGAAATGCAGATGTGTTGTGGCAATGACTATTCAGCAATGCAGTTATCATCTAACAGTGATGGAAGTGATACCTCAGAAAACTAAGATTAAGTGTTTTGTGCAATCAGCAGCACAAAACTAATTTAATCTGCTAAGTATGTTTGTGATTGGTAATAACACCACATTATGTTGATTCAGTTCTGAAACTTTAAATTCTGCCATAAGTGCTGCAGAATAATTTTTTTGAGCGAATTGAGATTTTGATCTTGGAGATTGGACAAGCTTGCAGATTGTAATAATTTGGAGTGGATACAAATTCAGAGAGGTGATTTCGATAGAGAATACAGTTGGATTTATTATTTCTTTGTAAAAAATACTTCTTATATTTAGAGAAAATTATTTACATCAGCAGCAAGAGGAAAAACAAAGGGTATATACAATGATATTTACATCATCTTCCTTATCCAACTAAAACAGCTCCGGAATTAGAAGAAGCATCAACAGTTTGGCATCCTTAATCAATAATGACCCTTTTTCCATCAGCTGCATACGTACCTCCCCTCTCATAACTCACAAAAGCAGCCAAAAGGACTGATCTCATTATTAAACACATATTTGCAGCAGAGTTTCCAAAGAACAAATAAAACTGAAATTCTCAAACAGTGCAAGATACCAGCCAAAGAATCCAAGATCACAGATCTGGACTCTGGACTCCCCTGACAATGCTGCACTTCAATGTAGATGCCCCTGAAGGATACTTGCCAACTGCGACCAAACCTAATCCCAACAAGTCCTCACAAAAGAGCACTCCCAAAAATGTGCTTCATAGTTTCCACCTTGAGACGAGGCAGAATCTATCTGAAAGGCTACTCTTGGTTGACCGAGCATCGGAGGGGAGACCCCAATAGATGACCAAGCAAGCAAACACACAGAGCTTATAGGAAACCTGCACTGACCAAACACTATGCAATCTCTGAATCCATCAGGTCTTGGCATCCGATGAAGCCCACTGAGTATTCAGAACTGGACCGAACACATGCCTCTAATGCCAAATGGAATAAAGTCTACGTGAATCATATTGAACCAAAGGGCATCCAAAATTCCACTCCCAATCATGCTAGAAGGGCCCTGGCATATCAATGTTCATCTTGAATAGATTTTCTTATAGCATGAATCCAACAATCTCCAAAAAAGTGTGTTGACCGCATTTAATGTAAGCAGTTTACCAAATTTTGAACCACAAAAATAAAAGGGTACGGAGCATTCCAAAAAAGGATCTCGTGTGAGAACAATGGACAAAGGAAACTAGAGTCTTAGTTTGAAGTTGAAATAACATACCACACCAAATCAGGCATTAGGATCAATGCACATCAGATATTGAAAACTGTACAATTTAGGGTTGTACATTTTACCTATAACTAAGTCACTAAAGTCAAGAATGTAGCTTGGATGCATAACCCTTTGTTTGTTCCCTTGGGCATTGCTGAGTTCCCCTACTTCCTTGTTTTTGTGCATTAAAATCATAGTGGAACTGGAATTCTGGGCTTGATCAGGCAACAGCTCATCAGACAGGTAAGACTCCATCTGAATATTGTCATCCATGATATCCATATGAAGCCATGTAGCAGACTTGCCAACTTGTAGTACTCCATTCATTACCTGAAGTAATTTGTATCAGTAAATGAATAAATTGTGATATAACTATAAACAAACTCCTATAAAATGCAACATAGTCAACTGACTGTAGCCTTAACCAGATTCTAGGAACTTACCCCACAAATGTTCAGTAGCATGACAGGATCACGAGGTAGGTACTCTTCAGCTGTGTCTATAAGATGTTTGGGGATAGGATCACCCCTGTACATCTCAGCAAAACAAAGTCCAGTTATGTCAACATTCAGGAAAACAATTTAGGAAATTCAGTCATATGAAATTTGTAGTAGCTACCTTATAATTTTGTACAAAACCAAATGCAAGTCAAAATTCTCCAAGCAGTAATCCATTGGATTTCTTTTACAGTACAAAATAAAGCATTTCAGAACAACTTAACTTAGACAAAAATATTCTAAAGTGCATAACTTCTTTCAAGATATTTTCGATAGTTCATCCATCATGTGGATTGAGATACATAGAAGAGAGAAGGATGAAATGGAACCACCAGTAAACAATAAAACCTGCAATACATGTAGAGAATAGCAGCACTAGGGCAGCGTACTTTAAAGATTCCCTAGCACAATTGCAGTAGAGAAGGAAATCTGCAAAAACAGTCAACCCCAAAACAGCAGTGCTATAGCTGATCACAACTTTCAAGCAATGTTATCAGAACCCAACCGGTTTTGAAAAAACCTGCCGGTTGGAACAGTTTAGAAGCTTCACCAAGTCAAGTCACGCACTGAAACCATTTTAGCCAGTTCCATACAAAATTGTCCGGTTTCAAGGCTGAACAGGCCAATTCCATACAAAACTGCCCAGTTTTCTCCAAACCGACCGGTTTAGTACAAAACTGGCCGGTTCTGTACAAAAGCGCAAAGGACCCCCAAAAACAGCTAATTTCAAATTCTTTCAATAAAATAAAAAATAAGGTCCACGTGTGAGCTGTTTATTTGACCCACGACCCTTCTAATGTTATAAAAGGAGGCTCCCACCCTCCATATCAATCGCATTTAGTTGTGGATGGACTTGGGCCCTCTTCCACAACAAGAGGATGTGAACATTGATGTTGCAGTTAGACAAGTGCCTTCAGGCCTAGGGGATTCAAGCCATGCTCATGTTGAGGATGTAGATGATGACTCTGAGTCTAAGCATGAGGACTCAAATAATTCTAATATATGATTAGTGTTACCGACTAGGTTGCACCTAGTTGGACTTTCAGTGAGCCGCCAGTGATGAACAAGATACTTGTTCATATTCAAAGTTCAAAGGTCCTTTCAGGCCTCCAGGGTCGTTTTTTTGTAACGCATGTTCATACCCCCTTGGGGAAATTGTAAAAAATGCCCTAGCATTTAAATTTTTATAAAAGGCTCGGCTTCCCAGACTTGAGCATCAAGCCGACTAGCCCAGAGTGTTTTTTCCCTTGGTTATTATTGGTTGTTGAACAAACGACTAATAATTTCTGAGTTTTTCACTCACACCTCCAAAGCTGGGGTAGTCATCTTGGTGTTTCGGCCTAGGGAGGTTATTAGAGCCTTCGTGTCGGTGTTTTTCACCATGCTAGGCATTCGAATTGAGTCGTATGGACATGTACTAGGTCCCCCTAGAGTTTCGTCAATTTCCGCAAAGAATAATTTTTTTCCGTTTTTTAAGCCATTTTTTAATGGTTTAATTAAAAAACTTCAGATTGTAATAAAAGTCAGATACGGAGTCCGTTTCTGACATGGGGACACTCGTTTTCACACCCGGAGCGTCCACTTTACCCATGGGACTACTTTCTACATCAATCGGGCAGCCGAAG
>LPNX011021775.1:948707-971053 GCA_001517045.1 Pseudotsuga menziesii | reverse complement strand
ATTCAATTTATCTAGCATTTTAGTGCTTGAAATTTGCTTGCCATTCTTTTCAAGAGGCAAGCAAAGATCCTAAGAAGGCAAGCTTCCTAGCTTGCCTTACTAAGTTGTTTCAATTTTTTTGTAATCAGTTTGCTACTTAGATTTTTTTGTAATTTTTGCACGTTGTCCAAAGACACTTCCAAAGTATTTTTGGGCATCTTTCACTGACATATGCTTGCTGGTTTTTAGCAGGCCCATCAAAAAAGAGAAGGAAACTCTGCCCGAAGTTAGCTTTTTCGAGCATCCGGAGCTCCCAAGAGGCTTTCCCCTTAGCTGGGCCTATTTCTTTTGCATATTGTAAGCCTTTGGATCCCAGATAACAAGGACCAAAGAGCATTCTCTGCTGAAGCATTGTAACCGAATAATAATAAAAAAACAAGTTTGAGTAGGCTCAGTAGAGCCCGGTCCCCATCCCCCTTGGGGGATTTGTGTCGGTGTCATTTTCTGTTTTCTTATATGCTGGTAGCGTAGTTGTCCATTTTTTTTATCATTTTATGCTGTGTTTAAGTTGTGCGAAAGTAACCTGAATACTTACCCACTGCACTATACCGAAGTACCATAAGGGAAAAGATTTGAGCAGTGTAGTAATTAAAAAACAAAAACAATTTTGTTATGCACTGATAAATTAAAATAAACCCCCTCGCTTTCCCGAGTACAGGTTCGTGGATAAGGGCTTGCCCGAGTACTGAATTTGGAAAGATACTGCAGGGTTTTATCTTTTTTCTAAATCAGAAAACTTGTTCTAATTAAAATAAACCAAGACTCCTTCCCCGTATGCTCTACACCGCTGCAGCTTGTCTGATCAGTTGGCTGTATCAGAAAGGGATACGAGTTACTAGATTTAATAGGAAAATCCACATAAGTAATTTTCTTGAGAACTCGGGAGGTTGCAGAGAGTAATCACTACAGAGTCAGGGGGCTACTCTAAGCAGGTCTATCCTCGCCCTGTTGGACACTTGGTATTACTGCTTTAGCACTCAGTTCGAAGGGACTTGACTTGTTGGGCCAAACCCATAATTTACCCATTCCTTAATCAATTCATTTAATAATTTAAAATTTTACAAACCGAGACACTGCAATACTTCACTGAGACTACACTAGCAACCCTCTTTTGCAAGCACACTTTTCACTTTGGCACTGGTCTTTTCTATTCCTTTTTTGCATAAGTTAATCACGCAATGTGTCATTGAATTTTGTGTATCCAATTTGAGCTAAGGTGTTGCTAAGATTAAGTTTTGTTTGCAGTAATTGGTAATTTCTTAAATTCATTCATTCCATAATAAAACTCCTAGAATTAACTACTTCTCTTGTAGAGTAAAAGCCTTAGATTTTACTTTTCATTAGGGTCCACCCCCCTTGGCTTCGCTAGGAGTTGGCCTAGACGGAGGAGCTGAGTATCAGGTGACAGCACTTGGCTGGAGCTTGCCCCCAAGGTCGCACCCAGTGGCTTGAAGATTTCTGCCACGTTACCCGAGGTGCGAATTAGGCGGCAACAATTAGAATCATTAGATTGTAGATTCTAGAGTCTGGACCGCCGTCATATGCTTATATTTTGACTTTAGAGGCCATTTATAACCTCTTTGTTGATGTACTTTTCTTCAGATATGTAGTTGCAGTTGATGCTATTTTGGTTTTATACACTCTTACTTGCTATATACATGAGAAACTTTGCATATTTGTGTATAATGGTTTGAATCCACATGGATGCACATGGATATATATGCATTTTTTGAAAATATGAATGCTTTATGTATTTTTGCTGAACCTGTTTATTGATCTGGTTTGTTTCCCGGTTTTTGTCCAGTTCCGGTTCCCGAGGTTAGCCGGTTCGACCACCGGTTCGGTTCTGATAACATTGCTTTCAAGTGCATTAGAGAGAATCACAAAGCACAAGAAAGAATTCACCCATGAACTATAGAGAATGACAACGATATAGGTGTCCTTAGGCACACATTATAAGAAAGATGATGCCCATAGGCCAAAGAATGATCAAGATCACAAGATGATTATTAACAAATGACTCAAGTGTGTATTTATACACAAGCCAAGAGGTAGGGCACCCTCCTCAAGAGGGGAGTGGTATTGTAATCTCAATCCAAAAAAGATACTCATTTTGTATTTCCACCTAGTTTTTCAAGAATTTTGGAGGGATGTAAAGGATCAAATGGAAGGACTAAATTATGCATTCCCTTGGGTTCAAATTTTTGAAGACAAGAAAAGGAGATTAGATGATATCAAGCTTGTATATGAGAGAGATCCTTCAAGGTATCCCTTGAAAAAAATAAATGATAAAAAGGAAGCATTGATGTCTTTGTTTGAATATGTTAAAGAAAAATATGGCCTCCTATGTCAAGGGGAATCTATAAATGTATCGCATGAGGTTTTTGAAATGTTTATCGCAGTTTCATATGGAGAAGCACCTCATGATTCTATTGAAGACCATGTACATCAAGAAGATATTGATGAAGAAAACAGCCAAGCAAATGAAGATGATATTGCAGATTTTTGGCCTCTTGAGCAGGCACATAAACTAGAACTTTTTGCAGAAAATTTCCAGGGTATTTTCTAGCCATCATCTCTTTAAGATTTTGATGAACCAATGCATATTTTCTAGCACTTCATATATTTGACTCCATTTGGCACTGGTTTTTTTGAACTTTTATGCATCACCATTAATCTGGGCCATTTGTCCATTGGAATTTGTCTAAGTTATTTATCTGTGGATGCCAGCTTATTTCACAAGTCTTCATTGTATTGTTTATCTCTAAATCTTGTGTCTTGTGATCGCAACGTGGATTGTTTTTTATCTTGTGTTTATCTCACTTTTATAAACTGTGATCTCATTATAAAACTCCTAAAAAACACCCCTCCACATCACAACACCAAAAAACACTTAGAAAACATAGAGCCATAGAAAACTCTTTGTTAGGGACTACCCCACTTGGCTTCGTTAGGAGTTAGCCTAAACGGAGGAGCTAGGATTCAGGTGACAGTACCTGGCTCATTGCTTTCCCCCAAGGCCACACCTTCCCCATTTCTAGTGAGGGAACAGCTTTCGAAAGATTTCTGCTGCCGATGTGCATTCGGCGGACAACAGGGGTGACATGGCAAAGGGTCCCATAAGGTTAGAGACTTATTCACCCACTTAAAGGAAGTGAACTTTGGTGTTATTTTGTGGTGGTGAATAATGTGAATGGAAGATGATGTCACTTCACCATGGAAGAGCTCACGCTAGCTTGGATGGAGTAGTTTCGCTAACTAAGGGAATGGACCCCCCTTGTATCCACATCACTATTAAAGAACCTTGGTGTATTAAATATTTTAATATACTTTGGTTTGTTTTTTAAGATAAGCAAATAAAATTTTGTGGTGACGTCAAGTAAAGGGAAATCGTGAGCATGGTTGCGCTAGCCAAGAGTGGCCCCCCCTTTATCCACATTATTTTAAATGAAACCTTGGTTTATTTCCATACTTGGGCTTTATTGCAAGATAGCAAATGATGGAATTATGGTGACGTCAACTCACCTCCATTGGAGCTCACATCATATTGAGCGATACAATCGCGTGAAGGAGCATGTGCGAGATGGATTTTTTTGAGGTGGCTTTGTTGGTGGAGTGAGGTCGAGGTGGCACCTCCTCCATACCAACACTTCAGTTAAACTAATAATCACCCCACTGATTCTTCAGATTTATTCAATTTAACTCAGCTCCACTCAAGATCAACTGAGCTTGATCTTCAGTATTGGTGAGACCCCCTTGGGTCTCTCTTTTCCTATTTAAGCAGGTCACTTCTCCATTGTTTAGGATCGGAAGGTTGAACCTCTACTTCGATACATTGTAATATTTTTTCGGAGTATTTTTAATAAAAGGCTTTGGAGGCAATTTCCGTGTGGGATCAATAGATGTTTGGTTGGTGTTGTCTTTATGCTAAATCAACTCCTTTCATATTTTTGCAATTGTTGGGATTACTTGTCTTTGTAAGGAAATTTACATTTTGGTAAGAATAGGAAGTGATTCTTGTTAGGTTATTTCTTATTGTGGAATATATTAGATTACCAAGTTTTATATGATTTCTTGTATGGATCTATAATACTGCTTATCTTCTTATCATTTCACACAAGTGCTTTTAATCCCCTTTGCATTTTGTTGAAGGTATTTGACAGGAAACCCGAGCTGGAGCATTTGATGAGCAAGTGGGTTCTCCCTCTTCCCCAATAATTTTGAAAGAAGAAGCATCATCCCTTGGATCTCACCAAAGGAGACCAAGCCTTCTCTATTTCTTGCTCCATCTGGTTCTATCACTTCTTGATCCAAAAATTTTCAAGTTTACTCTGGTTACTGTTTCTTGGCTCATATCTACATTTTAAAGACATATCTAAAGTAGATTTAAACTCCTAAGTCTAGATCTTGTTGAGTGATTAAAAGTTTTTGTTCTTTAATTCTTTAGATCTAGCTCTCTTTTTGCAAGTTCAAAGTTGAAATCCAAAAGTACTTGGTTAAGAGATTTAAAGAGCTTTCAATTTATTTATTTGGCATTTAGTGCTTGAGACTTGCTTGCTATTTTCTTCAAGAGGAAAGCAAAGATCCTAAGAAGGCAAGCTTTTTAGCTTGCCTTATTTAGTTTTCTTTTCTTTTTTTTATTTGGTTGTTACTTAGAATTTTTTGGGCAAACTTTGGAAGTTTTCCAAAAGCACTCTTAAAGAGCTCTTGGGCACATTCCAGTAATATTTGTTGGCTGTTTTTTGCAGGTTTGCGATAAAAAAGAGGGAAACTCTGGCAAATTTTCACAAAATCGACAAAAAAGAAGACAAACGAAGCTTCCCCTCACATAAAAATTATTCTTTTCACAAGTTGAAAGCCTTTGGATCCCAATTTGAGGACCAAAGTGCACTTTCTTTTGCATCATTGTAAAAACAAAAATAAAGTTTGAGTAGACTCGTTAGAGCCCGGTCCCCATCCCCCTTGGTGGGATTTGTGTTGGTGTCCTTTATTCTGTTTTCTTTATATGTTGTTAGCGTAGTTGTTTTTCTTTATCATTTCATGCTTTATTTAAGTTTTGCAAAAGTAATATGAATACTTGCACACTACGCTATACCGAAGTACCATAAGGGAAAAGATTTGAGCAGTGTAGTAATTAAAAAAATTGTTATGCACTGTTGAGTTTAAAATAACCCCCCTCGCTTTCTCGAGTACAGGTTCATGGATAAGGGCTTGCCTGAGTACTGAATCTGGAAAGAGACTCATGGGTTTTACCTTTTTCTAAATCAAAAAACGTTTTCTAAAACATTTAAAAATTTACAAGGCCTTCATCACTGTATGCTTTACTTCCATTGCAGCTTCGTCTCATCAGTTGGTAGTATCAGAAAGGGATTTAGGTGACTAGCTTAATTAGTTTTCCACTTCAAAATAATTCTCCCAGGCGAAAATCCAACGCCGCAAATTAAGTCGTTGCGGTGGAATAATCCACAAAAGAAGCGGGAACAACTAGGCAGTGACCTCGAGACACCGTTAGGCTATACCCTTGTTGGTGTAGTGTTGAACAAGTCTCAGAGACTCCAACCAGCCCACATATTCCTTGTGAGGAGCTGCATCAATTAATGGTTTTGGACATACTCCCCATACCTCCGAGTATATTGGGAGTTCCCATCCCCTAAGCTAATCAAGATCATTACGACGAAAATAAAATAAACCAACAATTTACCCACTCCTTAATCCACTCATCTAATTAATCTTAAAACTTACCAACGAGACACTGCAATACTTATCTGAGACTACATCAACAACCCTCATACACAAGCACTGTATTTCACTGGCACTGGTCTTCTTTGTTTTATATAGGTTAAATCAATTTCTGCATATTGTCATAAATGGTGTGTGAATGATAAATGTTGTTGTTGTTATAATTCAATTCATTTGCAGTAACTCATTGTTAAAGTTTGAATTCGTTTCACGTAAACTCCTAGAATCAATTATTTCTTTCATAGAGTAAAAACTTTAGATTTTACTTTTCATTAGGGTCCACCCCCCTTTCCTTCGCTAGGAGTCGGCCTAGACGGAGGAGTTGAGTATCAGGTGACAGCACTTGGTTCAAGCTTTCCCCCAAGGTCGCATCCAGTGGCTTGCAGATTTTTTCCACGTTACCCAAGGTGTGAATTAGGCGGCAACATGGTCATTTCTCTTAGGGGACACAACTTGCTATCCCTGGAACCATCTTCACTAGCTCCATCCATCTGTTTCCTTCCCTTCTTCTCTTTAATCCTGACGTGTAACTTGACCAGAGACATCTAGGATTCCCCCCACCTTTACCTCTATGTTGGAATAGGTCTCCATGTTTAAATTGTGTCTCGGTGTTGGTTTGTGTGATTCTTATCACAGGGATGGTCTTCCTCTAGGTCTTGAACACAAGTAGTCTTTACTAAAAGTGTCTTTAGACACTAAGGAATCAGAACTCAAATTTTTCATCTAAATGAATGCCTAGCCAACAAAACAAAAGTGTTTTTAGACACTGTGGAAAATAAAAGTAAAAGTCAGCCAATTGCCAAGAGACGAGCACTCATCCTTTGTTTGATGTGAGGTCATTTTCCCCCAAAGGGAAACAGGGTGGTCACTCCATTGCACCCATGGATGGTGGCAGGCAATGGAAGTCATACCGAGTCATTATTTGAGGCCTTCCAGGCTATTTAGGGCACCTACTCTTGGAGGATGGCTAGTTAATAAAATAATGTTTTAAAAGAGTTAATGGCCAAAGGATGAGCACTCATTCATTGTATAAGGTACGACTCATTTGCCCCTACAGGTAAACAGGGTGAGACTAACCTGTCAGGGTTATGTATTTGTCATTTTCTGGAAGCCCAAAAGGTTTTCCATGGCACCTACCTTTAGAGGTTGACTAGTGTTTTATTGTTGTACAAATCAATTGTTTCAAAAAGGTTGCTTGTCTAGAGTCGAGTGGAGCATTCTCATTATTCCACCCATTTGTGAAACACTGCCATTCCTTATTGTTCACCTAGTCCAGCTTATGTGTTGTGTGGATCCCCTTTTCCTTCCGCCTAGATGCTTACAGTGTCAAGTATCAAGTCATTCTCTTGGCCCTACCTTGTTTTATTCACCTTCACCCTTGAATAGAAAAATGGCCAAATCTGTAAATGAGTATACAATGGAGGTTCTTGTTCAAAGCAACTCATTACTTTGATTGAGATATATTATTTATATATGTATTGTGCTTATAATCCCCAGTAGAAGCCACTTGTACTTAAGTCTTACTGCTAACATAGATAATTGAGCATGCATATCCATTTTGTACTTTGCAGTATCATAGTTTTAATTTGGGTCATCATTTTGATCATTCTTGGCTTGGTCAACCCAATTTGACCAAGTTAGTAGCAGGGTCCAAGATGAGTTTTGGCCGATGATCATGGATGATGATTATTTGTGATCTATCAGTGTCCATTAGACATATTCATGCTTCAAATGATGGTTTATTATGATGGCTTGTGTTATTTTCATGGTTATCAGCATTTATAGGCTTTATTATTAATATTATTATTTGACATGGATAGGGTCTAACATATCTTTTTGATGGACATATGGTGTACCATTCCTAGTGGATTGGGACATTCTGAGTCCATTGATGCACTCAATTTTCATTTTCAGGCACTTACAGAGCAGGCATGGGTCATTTTATCAATTTGTAGCAGTTTGGCCTCAAAAAAATTAAAATAAAATGCTTTGCAGTTGATGGTTGGATCTCCTAGGGCGCAAGAAGGGGCACATAGAGTACATCCACTATATATTACCATTTTTCTATGGTGTCGGCTTCATTTTTGCAGTCAATTGATGTCCAGGTTCAATCATCAGTGTGATATGAGCAATGTTATGTTCCCAAAGCAGTATTTTGATGATGGAAAATGGCTAATGAAGAAATCAATTTGTGTAATTGAGGAAAGAAATGGAATGGAATTGGTCTGAGGCACATTATTGGGGTCATCTTCATCCTCTGCATTATTTCACTCATTATGGGGTCCACGCGTCCTAGCATTTTCCACCTAGGGGTGTTTTTTATGTATTTTGAGGAGGACGTCCTAGTGATTTTGATCACTTTATGATATGACTAGTGATTATACTTTGCGATTGTGCCATGGGGCCATGATAGAGAAGGATTTGTCTAACCTCCTAGTCTCCACCGTGTGCTATGTTATATCTTACACATTTTTCATGTGGTGCGCCCCTCCTTGGGCGTTTTAGTGGGTGCGCCCCCCTTCTATTATTGAGTTGATTCATGTGATGTATATACAGCTAATCTTAATCGTTGATTAGAGGGATTATATCTTATCATCTTGGCCCTTGATCTTTTTGGATCTAGGTTTTGTGTACTAGAGAGATCTATTTATTGACATGCTCTCTCATTTGTAGAGGGGACTTTTGGCTCTTAAGCTCTTGGAATAATAGAATATTTTTGCAAAATCTCTTGGAAGCTTTATCAAATGTCTTGTATGGAGAGTAGAAAGTATTTATCTTTATAACATTCTTTAGGATCTATGCTTTGCTAACACTTTTGCAGGTGGTCGTACTATTGGTGAAGAGGGCGATTTGATGGGGGCGCTATTGTGACTGAGCTCCATACTTCTTCCACAAATCATTTTGGGTTTAGGGAGTATCTTTATTGTATCTTGTGATCATCTTGATACTCGTTGTTTCTTTCTTCATCGATTTTCTCTCTTTTTGCAAATCAATTCTCACTTAGGTAGATCTCTTTTGCAAGAGGAGGGCGCACTTGGTCTCTTGGAGGGAAAATCGATTCCACTTAGCATTGCATGGAAAACGCTAGTAATTGATCGGAAAGGAAAGATCATCACCATACAAGGTTAGTAGCAAGTATTTCCAGGTACGTTTGCGTCTATTTTATTTTTCTGAGGCTTAATCCAATTGTCACCATAAAATCCTCTTCTTTCAAACCCTATCTTTGTAGATCTAATAGATCGAGTACTTATTTGATGACGATCATCAAAACCCACTTAGGAATAATTATTTAAACGCTATATCTCAAGTTTAGCTTAAATCCAACTCCATTTATCCTTGGATCTAGCACTAGTCTCCTCTAGGTGGGGCGCCCTCTTTGGCAGTGTTCCACGAGGACTCGCCCCCCAAGGTCGAGAGCTCGCCCCAGGGGCTTGGGGGCTCCCTCCGATAAGTTTTCCCACGTCCCCAACATGCCGAAACTTGAGGAAATGTAGGGGGGATATGATCCCCCTGTTTTGAAGCACACACCGATGAAGTGGGGTGCTCCTAGGCGCTCCAATAGTAATGGTAATATTAAATTCTTAAAGTAAAAGTGGTATTTTTGTTGTTTTTCATTTTCTATCCTTTTACTTAGATTTTTAACATTACCATTAATTGTTTCAAGATGTTTGAGAGTGGTTCCAATCTCATCAGAGTTCATATGCAAAAAGTAGAATTTTAGATCCCATTCACAATTCAACAGACTTAACAGTTTTTCAGGATATCAAGATTCCAACGCTTCCACTTGATTTTATCATGTATGAGGTTAAGGGATTGTCATTTAATCAAGCACATCAACCTCTCGATGTGCCTTGATGTTGGTAGTAATAATTGTTAAACTCCTCTATCGTGACCTTAATCTAAATGTACCCTTTAGTCAAGCAAAATCACTTATTAAGCATGAATTTTTTTTTCTAATTCTACCTTGTTTTAATGCTTGGTTTATGAAGTTTCATCAAAATTGTAGGGTGTTGAGTAATGTCCTTCGAGGATCAACTTTGAGATTCAAGGTAGAGGCAAGGGCTAAAAGCCTAGAGGATGCGAGCACAAGTTGCTATTGATGAATATGATCCCAATAGGAATAATAGTTAACTCTTGTATAATTGTATGTTGGACTTGAAATCCTCAAATATGTGATGCCTTGAATCATGAAGAAATAGGGTTCATTGGTCACATTTCCCCATTACAACATCTATGCCATGGATTTACACAATGTTGAAGTGTGTTGAATCATTGAATAATTAGACTGTATTTACAAGGAGCAGCTTAAACTATATTTATACAGGATGAATTGTTAGTGCCGAGATTTATAATATTATTATATTTTTTATAATTTTAATGACCTCGACGTATTATATTATTATTTTGGTATTTTCGTTATTTTTAATTTTCTATCCCTTTACTTAAATTTTTAACATTACCATTAATTGTTTCAAGATGTTTGAGAGTGGTTCCAATCTCATCGGAGTTCATATGCGAAAAGTAGAATTTAGATCCCATTCAGAATTCAATAGACTTAACAGTTTTTCTGGATATCAAGATTGCAACGTTTCCACTTGATTTTATCATGTATGAGATTAAGGGATTGTCACTTAATCAAGCACATCAACCTCTCTATGTACTTTGATGTTGGTAATGCTAATTGTTAAACTCGTCTATCGTGACCTTAATCTAAATGTACCCTTTAGTCAAGCAAAATCACTTATTAAGCATGAATTTTTTTTTCTAATTCTACCTTATGTTAATGCTTGGTTTATGAAGTGTCATCAAAATTGTGGAGTGTTGAGTAATGTCCTTCAAGGATCAACTTTGAGATTCAAGGTAGAGGCAAGGGCTAAAAGCCTAGAGGATGTGGGCACAATGGCACATGTTGTTATTGATGAATATTATCCCAATAGGAGTAATAGTTCACTCTTGTATAATTGTATGTTGGACTTGAAATCCTCAAATAATGTGATGCCCTGAACCGTGAAGAAATAGGGTCCACTGGTCACATTTCCCCATTACAACATCTATGCCATGGATTTACACAATGTTGAAGTGTGTTGAATCATTGAAGAATTAGACTGTATTTACAAGGAGCAGCTTAAACTATATTTATACAGGATGAACTATTATTGCCGAGATTTATAATATTATTATATTTTTATAATTTTAATGACCTCGACGTATTATATTATTATATTGGTATTTTCGTTATTTTTAATTTTCTATCCCTTTACTTAAATTTTTAACATTACCATTAATTGTTTCAAGATGTTTGAGAGTGGTTCCAATCTCATCGGAGTTCATATGCGAAAAGTAGAATTTAGATCCCATTCAGAATTCAACAGACTTAACAGTTTTTCTGGATATCAAGATTGCAACGTTTCCACTTGATTTTATCATGTATGAGATTAAGGGATTGTCACTTAATCAAGCACATCAACCTCTCTATGTACCTTGATGTTGGTAATGCTAATTGTTAAACTCGTCTATCGTGACCTTAATCTAAATGTACCCTTTAGTCAAGCAAAATCACTTATTAAGCATGAATTTTTTTTTCTAATTCTACCTTATGTTAATGCTTGGTTTATGAAGTTTCATCAAAATTGTAGGGTGTTGAGTAATGTCCTTCGAGGATCAACTTTGAGATTCAAGGTAGAGGCAAGGGCTAAAAGCCTAGAGGATGTGGGCACAAGTTGTTATTGATGAATATTATCCCAATAGGGGTAATAGTTCACTCTTGTATAATTGTATGTTGGACTTGAAATCCTCAAATAATGTGATGCCCTGAACCATGAAGAAATAGGGTTTGCTGGTCACATTTCCCCATTACAACATCTATGCCATGGATTTACACAATGTTGAAGGGTGTTGAATCATTGAAGAATTAGACTGTATTTACAAGGAGCAGCTTAAACTATATTTAAATTTTATACAGGATGAATTGTTATTGCCGAGATTTACAATATTATTATATTTTTATAATTTCAATGACCTCAACGCCCCGCCCCCATGAATTTCCCTAAAATTTTGGGGTGGTCTCCACACATCCCTAACATGCGTTTCCCCACTCCCATGCTCCCGCGTCCCGAAAACTTAGGGGAACATTGCTTTTTGGGTTGTTGGTCAACTTTTCAGATCTATCAGTTGGGCATGCTTGAACCTGCCTTAATTCAACAGATCTTCTCTTCAAGCATCCAGCTCTAGCCATTTCTTGTCTTGATCTACTCTTTTGGGTCCACTTCATCCATAATTGCATAAACCTTAGGTGGATTGAATTAGTTTTTTTCTCATTTAGACTAAATCTATCTAGATCTACATTATTAAACTCCTTGTGGTATCTTTCATTATAAGTTGGGTAATTTTCCTTATCATTAAGCCTCCCCAGCTTTGCCCCAACATTGCCTACCACATCCATCTTCCTAGATCTAGATCTACTTACTCATTGTTCACCTTACACATCACTTGTTTATCCTTTAGAGTGTCTTGAGTAGGTTTGATAGCCCTCATAGGCTAGTAGGGTCTTCCCCTTGATCATTTTACGGTTTGATCTAAAGTGACAAGAACTCGTCCGATGTGACAACTACCTTTCATTAGTAGTGGGCAAGGCCCTTGAGGTGGCACCGGTTAGCTACCTTACTCTATTGTCCCAGATGGGATATCTTTAGAGGGTAGCTACACTTTGTGTGATAACACCACTCATCTTATCAATAATTTAAAATTGACAAATAGACAATTGCAAAACATTTCACTCTAGCACTACAGCAGCATTCTTTTTTTACTCCATTTCTTTAGCACTAGTCTTCTACTTTTACAACATTTTATATTAAACCACTAAGTGTTGAATGATCTATTAATTCATATGTTGTTGTATCAATAATTACTATTTGCAACCGCTTGTTTCAGTTTTCAAGTTATAAAAAACTCCTAAGCAACTTACTCAATCCCAAACCACTACTAAAAGCTTAGTCAGCCTTAGTAATTAATAGGGTCTACCCCCTTGGCTTCGTTAAGAGTTTTCCTAAACGGAGGAGTCAAGATCAAGTGGCAGTACTTGACTTGAGACTTTCCCCCAAGGACGCACTTAGTGGCTTGAATATTTCTGCCACGCCAACTTAACCCTGAGGTGCGTGAAAGGCGGCAACAAGAAACAAAACAAATTTGTGAAGAGAGGCACAATTAAATATTATTTTTGTGTATTGCCTCATAATGTGTACCATATGGCTTAAAGTTGCATTCCCTAGTGATTGATTGAATTAAAACTTTGGGAGTGAAGCCTAAAATCCTAACGACAACTTTAGAAAAATTAATGCAGTGCACAACTTACAGTTTGGGTTTTATTAATCTGTAAATGAAAATATACCAAACCAATTTCACATTGGACATGCTAAAAAGTGGAAATATTGAAAAATGAAGGATTAATATAACATGAAAGTTAGAAAAATGTAGCCAAAATGTGTCATGCACCCTCTAGGAAAGGGAAAGTGATGAAGTGTGAGTGTGATATGGATTTTAGCTAGGTAAAAAGTGCAAATATGATGAAATATGCAAAATACCTAAGTAAAATGATGGAAATGTGATGAAAATGTAAATGATACTAGGAAAACACTAGGCAAATGAACCACCATGCTAGAGAACGCTAACAACTAAGAACAAAGCATGAACTAAACATGCAACAATCAAGTGAAAGTAGTGACTAAAGCATGAAGTCATTTTCCAACATTGTTCCAACATAAAGAATGCCTCTATCAAACTGTAAAGAACATGGTGCACAACTGAAGCAACCTCCACTAGATGACCAAGCATGATCATCAACAAGGATAAGTGAGTCCCCTCCATCAAAAATCGCCATCAGATGCCAAGAAGGGAAAGGCTCCATGAAGAAGTATCCCCCCAATTCAATGTAATGCTCCAAATGTACATGATGCAGATCCCCATCAAATGTGATAAGAATCACAAGTTTACTCCTTATGCAATATGTGGAGTAATACATATCAAGACAATCTCCAAACAACTTCAAGCAAATTTGCACTGGAATTGAGAAATGGCTCTCCATAACCAACACAACCTGAATCCAGGTCAATAGAGATAGATGTCAATGTTTCCCATGTTCTGACTGCTTCAGGTGTAGAGGAACAATTTTGTTGTAATTTAACATGTGCATGAAATTTAAACTTTTACAGACTGTGTAATAGATAGCACTGAGTTTGTTAGTAGCAGTAAAACAATCATTCACTAAATTGAACACAAGAGTTTTCACAAGGAAACCTTTTAAGGACAAAAACCCCAAAGCATTAATAATTCATCCTCTAAATGAGATGACTAAGTTTGTACATGAGCAGAGATAGTTGCATCAATTTTGATCATAGAACTCTGAGATGAATGTAGATAAAGATTATCCAGCCCAACTGTCATAGCCTATGTTCTTCCAGTCTATGAGAAGTTGATCGGTGGAAGCCCTAGCAAGCTCACCATTCACTGCTGACACCGTGGACTGTGGGTAGACTACAACGACCTATACTGTTGCCACCGTTATTGCTCCCACCGTGAACTGTGAATGGCCTGCTGCCACCTTTACTGTTGCCAATGTGGACTATGAATGGCCTGCTGCCACCTTTACCTGCCACTGTGGACTGTCACCTCATTGTTGTGTACCTACATGTGCCCTAGCTGAGCTTGGGTGTGTGTAGAATAGCCCTAAAAGGGCTCAGGTGCATAAAGGAGAGCCCTAGCAAGGCTTGGGTGCATAAAGAGTGACCCTAGCAGGTCTCGAGCGCATAGAAGGGAGTCTTCAACCAGAAAGAGAGCAATGGAGGAGCTTTCGTGAGCTTGAAGAGGGATGATGATGCCTTAACCTTGTCCCTTGGTGAGTTGTGATTAAGAGAGAAGAAGAACCCAGCAGATAAACACTTGTCTTTTGGAGCAGTGAATGATGATCTTGGATGATGATAAAACAAATTAGAACTCTTCTTTATTTATAGTTCTACAAACATAAAATGTTTCCACATAATTAGAAGGTTGAGCTTAGGGCTTCTATTATTTTCATCTTTTAACATTGACTTTTAATCTTTTGTGGTCCATTGGTCTTTTAGTCTTTGTCTTTGAGACACTTGGACCTTCATTTGATGGTCACTTGGACCAATACAAGTTGTGTTAGGGTCTCTTGGTCCTTTAAGTGATTTTAACACCATAACAAGTCATCTCAAGAGTTCTACCAAGTCCCCATGGTTCATTCATGCCCACTCAAAGTGCATCTTCATAAATAAGGAGGATTATTAAATGCTTTATCTCGTTCTCCCCGTTGTCACCAAGATCAAGTGCTAGGCCTCTCAACCAGGGGTAGCTAGTCCCTGAGAAGGTCTCATAGCCCATAGATCAAGGAGAGGAGTGCATCACTTTCCTAGACCTAGTCTAGGGCTTATGGTGATGACCTGGTAACTGACCAAGTGCCTTAGCCCCAGGCTGCATTAAATGACTCAATGTCGATTACTTGGTAATTGACCAAGCGCCTCCATTCTCCCAGAGAATGGCCCTCAGCCCTAGGCTGAGCTCCCAGTGCAGAACTGGGTTGATTTCCTGGTAACTGACCAGGTGCCTCCATTCTCCCATAGAATGGCCCTCAACCCTAGGATGAGGTCCTAGTCCCAGACTGGGTTCATTTCCTGGTAACTGACCAGGTGCCTCCATTCTCCTAGAGAATGTCCCTCAACCCTAGGCTGATGTAACACCCTGGTTATGACCCCGTTTGCATTAAAAATGTATATGATGTATATATTGTAATTAATCATGGTGTGGAGCTCAAGGCAAAAGCCCCACCACTGATTTATCGTTTTATGTTTCGGCGATTAAAAACGATGCCGATGGTATTTTGTGCTAGCCAAGCACATTATAATCTTGGACATCATGTAAATATGCAATTTAATTTAAATGCCCACAACCAGCTATGTCAATGCAACATTAAAAGAGATGGGGGCATGATTTCCTAAGGATAAGGGAGGGGGGGAATATTCAAGCCTTTGAACCAATGGGGAAAAGCCAAATGTCAAGGGGAAAACCCATCAAGCTATCAACCACCTTTCTTGTCTTATTCACCCAATCATTTATTTCTGCTAGAAATTGGTTGAGGTAGTTATTGCATGGGGATGGGAAGAGTATGGAAGTCCAAATTCAAATTGGAGAAGCCATCAGTTTTTCGGGAAACGTGATTTTGACTTATGGGGCAAGTTAACACCCAAAAATGCATGCCCATTCTGTGGTTCACCCACATCCTCCATTTTTTCACGCAGTGGAAGCTTGGAGAGCTTTCTCTCCTTCACGTTTTGTCTACCTGTGTGTTTTCCCTCACGTGGGCAGCACTTTTCTTCATTTTTCCCCATGGCTGGGAAGTTGTTTTGGTAATGCTCAGTGTTGGGCTCTTTCATTCACGAATTGTTGTCGTTTTCCTCATTGTGCATGCCCAGGAAATCCGTTTTGGTATTGTGGAGTGAATGGCCAGCAAAGAATTACGATTTTGGGGTTTGCAGCAGTTGATTTGGCTCATGCAATGCCCAAAATCGTTGTTGAATTTGAATTTCTCATTCTCAGTTGTCCTTCCCCATTTTACCAATCCATTTTTTGTTGCAAAATGTTTTTCCTCAACCCAGAATTTTGTATCTTGCTGTGTGTGCATCTTTTTCCTTGGTTAGAACTGGTTTGGAGTGGAACTGGGTCTGAACTAGCTTGATAAACCTAGTGTAGGAACGAACCTCACAAATAGATCTAGAGGGACAGGTTTTATTCTTTGCACATCCTGAAGAGCACTAGAAGGGAAGGCTTAGCCCGAGGGACTGTGTAGCAGAGAAGGGGATGCTTCCTTGTGGTGGGTGTCCATAACTCTGGTGTTAGAAGCCAAGCCAGATCTAGTGCAGGTGTCCATAACTCTGTGGTTGAGCTCACTAGCTTAGCAGTTCAAGCTTTCCACCTCCTTTGCAACCTGATAAACCCGTACGCAATTTTGGCTTGGCTGAATTTTGTTATGTCTTTGGCTATGTGTGAGCCTGCTAGTGTTCCCTTATTCCTTGTGGGAATCATGCCCAGCTCGGGGGTGGAAGTGGTGCTGAAAGATTGATGAGCACACTTGCCCATGGTTGGGTGGAACGTTGCAGTGACGTAGCTGGTTGAGGGACAAGCTTCTTTCAAGATAAGTACTTCTTGTGTGTAATCTCTGCAACTGTATTTTGTTTAATGAATTATGATGAAAATGTTAAATGCTTTGATGAATGTATTTGCTTCCGCTATATATTGCATGTTTTACACATCTGTGTATGTTTTAAAGTTCAATGCATTTTATATTACGTTATGGGGCTTAGATTTCCCAGATCGATAGCAGCATAGTCGCGTCCTCTCTCTGGTAGAAGGGTGGGGACGTGACAGTGTGGTATCATAGTTGTGTTACAGCTTTGGGCCTCAATGGGCCATGAAGGGCAATGACAAAGGCAAGATTACCCTCTGGTCAGCAGAGGAAAAATGAGTAAGACAAGAAAATTTTTCCTAAGTGTTGGAAATTTCCTATGTCGACTCAGTTGGCCGAGTTCCGCTAATACAGTGTCGAGTGAACTGGCTGAGTTGAGCCGATGTCTAAGAAAAGAAAAATTGTCATGAATTTTTTTTCAAGTAACAGAAAAATTTCCATGTCAGCAAGACTCGACGATTTTTGCCGATATGTCGTCTGAATTAGTTGAGTCAAGCCGACGAAAATCGCAGCGATGCATACCGGCTTGAAATGCTGAGTTGAGCCGATGGCGTCAACGTGAAAGGCTAGGTTGAGCCGACGAGGAAAAGAAGAAAATAAAATTTTCAGAAAAAAAATTCTAAATGTTGAAAAATCGGGTAAACTTGGTAAGTTTTGCCGATACATCGGCTGAGTTTGGTAAGTTTCGCTGACACACATCGGGAGCACTTGGCGAGTTGAGCCGATGACAGAAAAAAGGGAAGAAAAATTTTCAGAATTTTTCAAAGTATGGACATGTCGGAAAAACTTTGGGAGTTTTTCCGATGCATGTCGGAAGAACTCAGTGAGTTTCATCGATGCGTATCGGGCGAGAAAGGCGAGTTTGGCCAATGTGTGTTGGGCGAAAAAGTTGAGTTTTGCTGATGCCGAGGAAAGAAAGAAAAATTTCTCAAAATTTTTCTAACTGTCGAAAATTCCCCTGTCGGTAAGAAAATGTAAGTTTTTGTCAATACGTCAGGTGAACTCGACGAGTTCTGCCGACACGTCAAAAGGAAACGATGAGTTTTTCCGATCGGGAGAAAAGGGCAAGTTTGTCGATGTATCGGAAGCAAAATCGGAGTTTTTCCGACACTTCGAGAGCCAAGGCATAGTTTGCCAATCGGAAGGAAATGATGAGTTGAGCCGACATGTCAGAAAATTTTGGTGAGTTCGTCGATCGGATGGAAAAGTTGAGTTTGGACGAAACAGAGAATTTTAGCAGGTTTTTTTCAATGGGATTGCAAGGGCTAGAAAGATGAAAAATGGCAATGAAGTTAAGCCCCCTTGACCCTCGTCATCCCTCTGAGACAATCATTGTTTGTGAAAAAAAAGTCTGTGTCTTGACAAAGTTGTCAATATATGATTTTTCCAAATGCAGGTAAGTAATGTATGATTCATGTGAATGTTATGCAACTAACAATTGTGTTCATTAACACATTTTGCAAAATCATAGTCACCCTCAAAGGCAGCATTCCAAATAGTGCAATTCTGTAAAGTTGGTTTTTGGCTCAGCCATGAGAACCTACGACATGTATGATGATGCATAGAACCCCAATGAGTACGAGAAAGATGCTATGGGGGAAAATGTCCGAGTTGGAAATGCTAAAACAGAGTTTAATGGAAGGAGATTTCAAGATACTCCCCCAGATTTTGCAGCCACCATGAGAAGCCCAAGGGTGGAGATGCAAAGTTACAAGGCAGATAATGAAAGATTGGTAAAGGCTCAGGAGGAGCAGAATCAGCTGAATGCAGTTATGCTGTAGAGTTTGACGGACATTCAGAGGCGGATGAATTCTGGGGATCGAACAGTAAGACGAGAAGGAAGTAAAAGTACTGCTAGAAGAAGAAAGAGATATCCTAGTGGGTCATTTGACTCTGAAGGATCCATTGGCGGTTCAAGTTCTTCTTCCCACGGGACTAAGAGAAATTGGCGTTACCAGAACCGCTCACGTGATGAATTTAAGAAGGCAAGGTCGCCTACCTTCAATGGTGAAATAAAGAATGGTCAAGAAGCTGAAGCTTGGCTTCTGTGAATGAGAAAATATTTCCAAGTCCAAGACTACTCTGGAAATATGAAGGCTAGGGTAGCCATATTCAACTTGACTAGAAGAGCATCCATATGGTGGGAGCACTTCAGGCAAGTAAAGAAGATTAATGAAAGGAAGATTGTTTGGAAGCAGTTCCAGAAGTATTTCAAGCAAAAAGTACCTCTCTGACAGGAACTATGATGATAAGATTAAAGAGTTCATTGAGCCAAGATTGGTACAGCAGACTATGGAAGAGTATGCAAACAAGTTCTTGGAACTATTGAGGTATGTCAGGTACATCAAAGATGAGAAGGTGAAGATCCAGCGTTTTCTGAGTGGATTACCTCAGTCTTACAAAGACAGAATTGAGTTTTATGAACCTAGAACTCTGGAAGAAGCAATAAGGAAGGCTAAGTATTGCTATGAGCAAAGCAAAGGAAAACCTGATTACCATAAGACATGGAAAGACAAAAAGAATGAGAAGTTTAACCAAAGGAAGAAAGGTTTCAAACCTTCTAACTTCAAGAATCAGCAGAAGCAGCCATCCCAAGCTGAGAGGCAGCCAACCAGAGTGGTGGGAGAAAAGCCAAGAGATCCACAACAAAACAGAGAACCACTCCAATGTTGGAAATGCGGAGGACCCCACATGCGCAGGAATTGTCCACTTGAGGATGGGAATGCAAGGCCAGCTTACAACATTCAAGAAGCAGATTTGTCCCTAGGATTTATGCAACACTGGAGGACAGCCAGGAAGATCATCAGTCAACTGTGGTTGAAGTTGCAAGTAAGATTGTTGAACAATGTGTTTCTGTTTTGATTGACCCTGGATCTACTCATAGTTATATCACTCCTAGAGTAGTTGATATTTGTGCTTTGAAGAAGTTAAAGCATAGCAAATCCTGGTTAGTTCAGCTAGCCACTGAAACTAAGAGAAAGGTTAGTGAAGTGGTATAGAAATGTCCATTGGTCATGAGTGGATTCGTCACTTTTATAGATCTAAATTTTCTGCCACTTGGTTTTTAAGACATTCTTATTGGAATGGATTGGTTAGAAGCTCACACAGTAAAGCTTGATTGTTACAACAAGACTTTTGAGTGCTTGGATGAAGAAGGCAACTCAAGGGTTGTGAAAGGCATTCCAAAGGTGATTTTGTTAGGCAGATTTCAGCAATGCAGCTGAAGAAGTGTTGTAAGAAAGGTTGCAAAGTGTATGCAGCTCATGTTTTGGAGGCAGCAGAGAAAGAAACTCCTAGGTTGAAGGACTATCCTGTATTGTAAGAATTCAGGGATGTATTTCCGAATGAAATTCCAAGGCTTCCTCCAAAGAAGGACATTGATTTCACAATTGAACTTGTGCCAGGAGTAGCACCAGTGTCCAAGACACCCTATAGGATGAGTACACCAGAAATGCTAGAATCAAAGATGCAACTGCAAGAGTTGTTGGAGAAGAAGTATATCAGGTCGAGTGTATCTCCTTGGGGAGTGTTGCCGCCTAATTCGCACCTCGGGTAACGTGGCAGAAATCTTCAAGCCACTGGGTGCGACCTTGGGGGCAAGCTCGAGCCAAGTGCTGTCACCTGATACTCAGCTCCTCCGTCTAGGCCAACTCCTAGCGAAGCCAAGGGGGGTGGACCCTAATGAAAAGTAAAATCTAAGGCTTTTACTCTACAAGAGAAGTAGTTAATTCTAGGAGTTTTATTATGGAATGAATGAATTTAAGAAATTACCAATTACTGCAAACAAAACTTAACCTTAGCAACACCTTAGCTCAAATTGGATACACAAAATTCAATGACACGTTGCGTGATTAACTTATGCAAAAAAGGAATAGAAAAGACCAGTGCCAAAGTGAAAAGTGTGCTTGCAAAAGAGGGTTGCTAGTGTAGTCTCAGTGAAGTATTGCAGTGTCTCGGTTGGTAAATTTTAAATTATTAAATGAATTGATTAAGGAATGGGTAAATTATGGGTTTGGCCCAACAAGTCAAGTCCCTTCGAACTGAGTGCTAAAGCAGTAATACCAAGTGTCCAACAGGGCGAGGATAGACCTGCTTAGAGTAGCTCCCTGACTCTGTAGTGATTACTCTCTGCAACCTCCCGAGTTCTCAAGAAAATTACTTATGTGGATTTTCCTATTAGATCTAGTAACGCGTATCCCTTTCTGATACAGCCAACTGATCAGACAAGCTGCAGCGGTGTAGAGCATACGGGGAATGAGTCTTGATTTATTTTAATTAGAACAAGTTTTCTGATTTAGAAAAAAGATAAAACCCTGCAGTATCTTTCCAAATTCAGTACTCGGGCAAGCCCTTATCCACGAACCTGTACTCGAGAAAGCGAGGGGGTTTATTTTAATTTATCAGTGCATAACAAAATTGTTTTTGTTTTTTAATTACTACACTGCTCAAATCTTTTCCCTTATGGTACTTCGGTATAGTGCAGTGGGTAAGTATTCAGGTTACTTTTGCACAACTTAAACACAGCATAAAATGATAAAAAAAAATGGACAACTACGCTACCAGCATATAAGAAAACAGAAAATGACACCGACACAAATCCCCCAAGGGGGATGGGGACCGGGCTCTACTGAGCCTACTCAAACTTCTTTTTTATTATTATTCGGTTACAATGCTTCAGCAGAGAATGCTCTTTGGTCCTTGTTATCTGGGATCCAAAGGCTTACAATATGCAAAAGAAATAGGCCCAGCTAAGGGGGAAGCCTCCTGGGAGCTCCGGATGCTCAAAAAAGCTGATTTCGGACAGAGTTTCCTTCTCTTTTTTGATGGGCCTGCTAAAAACCAAAAAGCGTATGTCAGTGAAAGATGCCCAAAAACACTTTGGAAGTGTCTTTGGACAACGTGCAAAAATTACAAAAAAAAATCTAAGTAGCAAACTGATTACAAAAAAAAAAAAAAAAATGAAACAACTAAGTAAGGCAAGCTAGAAAGCTTGCCTTCTTAGGATCTTTGCTTGCCTCTTGAAAAGAATGGCAAGCAAATTTCAAGCACTAAAATGTAGATAAATCGAATGAAAGCTCTTTAATCCTCTTAGCCAAGTACTTTGAAATTTTACTTTAAACTTGCGGGAAGAGGGCTAGATCTAATGTTTAAAATAACAACTCGTAATTACGCAATCAGATCTAGAATTGAGAATTTAGATCTACTTTATATGTATCTTTGAAATATAGATCTAAGCAAAGTAACGGTAAGCAAAGTAAATTTAAATATTTTTTGGATCAAGAAGTGATAGAACCGGGTGGAGCAAGAAGTAAAA
>LPNX011021775.1:898333-939367 GCA_001517045.1 Pseudotsuga menziesii | reverse complement strand
CAACCAAAAGATGAGACCTCCAATCTGATGAGATGCTCATAAGGGATAAAGTAGTTGGTCGTCTAGAAAGTGCATCGGCCACTACATTGCTCTTTCCCTTTACGTACTCAATCTCGAAGTCATAAGCTTGAATTTTACTTACCCATTTTTGTTGTCTCTCGTTTAGCTCTTTCTGCTCTAGGAAGTATTTCAGGCTGTTGTGATTTGTCTTAACCTTGAACCTAGCACCTACTAAGTACTGCCTGAACTTAGTTAGCGCATGGAGGATAGCTAACATCTCTTTGTCATATATCGAATAGTGGCGCTCATAGTCTTTGAGCTTCCTGCTCTCAAATGCAATGGGGTGGTTGTTTTGCATCAAAACTGCCCCCAATTCCCTCTCCTGAAGCATCACATTCTAACACAAAGGATTGAGAAAAGTCTGGTAAAGCTAATACTGGGCATGAACTCATTACTTCCTTCATTTTCTCAAATGTTTGTTGTGTTGCCTCCGACCAACTAAATGCTCCCTTCTTGGCAAGATCTTTGAGGGGTGCGGTCATCTGTGAGAATCCGCTGATATACCTCCTGTCGTAGGTGCAAAGGCCCAAAAAGCCCCTTAGTTCTGTCACATTTTTAGGTGTAGGCCAATCCAAAATTGCCCGAATCTTCTCTAAGTGCACCTAGACCCCGTTGGCCCCTATCACATGTCCTAAGTACAACACCTCCTGCATGCCGAACTCACACTTGGACATTTTGGCATATAGTGACTGCTCCTGTAGAATACCAAGTACTTCATCAAGATGTCTCAAATGTTCTTCCCAAGTCCGACTGTATATCAATATGTCGTCGAAAACTACCAGAATATATTTACGCAACTGTGTCCTGAAGATATGGTTCATGCATGACTGGAAAGTAGCTGGTGCATTAGTGAGCCCAAATGGCATCACTAGAAACTCATAATGTCCGTAGTGGCAACGGAAAGCAGTCTTTGGAACATCCTATTCCCTAACCCGAATCTGATGGTACCCTGAGCAGAGATCAATTTTGGAAAAGTACTTTGCCCCCTGTAGTTCATCCATTAACTCATCAATCCTAGGGATGGGATACCTGTTCTTTATGGTCTTTTTATTGAGTGCCCTGTAATCAATGCACATGCGTAAGGTTCCATCCTTTTTCTTCACTAGCACTACTGAAGATGCAAAGGGACTGGAGCTAGGTTTGATGTATCCCAGCTTGAGTAGTTCCTTAATTGTACCCTCGATCTCATCTTTATACCTCTTGGGATCTTTGTAAGGAGTGGTGATAATTGCTTGGGTCCCCTCCTCTAACTCAATAATGTGCTCAAATCCCCTATCTGGAAGGTCTCCGAATACTACCTTGTGCTTCTGTAGTTAGGCCTCTATATCTGCTGGATGTTGTGTGGCCTCATCTGGTGGTTTCCTGAAGGTAACCATACACTCTGCAACCCACTCAATATCTCCCTGTCGGAGTACTGCCTCCATCCCGTGTGATGTCACTGCTATGGGAGGATAGGTATTCATCCCTCTCAATACCACCTTCTGCTCCTGTAAACTCCATCTCCATGGTCTAGTAATTTGTGGAAAACTTCCCTATGGAATACAGCCACTGAACTCCTAGTACCACATTCATGTCAGGTACACCTACCACATAGAATGTCTCTATCACTGTATAATTCCCAAGCGTTACCTTTAATTTAGGAATCCTCTGACTACACTCCATGGTGTGACCTGCTGTTGCTACCGAAAACCCATCAAAGCTCTAAGTCTGAATGTCTCTCTTTTTAACCCATGCAGCATCAATGAAGTTGTGGGATGCCCCACCATCTATCAGTACTCCCACTCTGTGACCCTATACGGTACCTCTGATCCGAAGAGTGTGGAATCTAGGAACCCCTATCATGGTAGCAATGGTACCTCCTGAGGCCTGTCCCTCAGCAACTATCTCTGTTGTCTCTCCCTGCTCCTGATCCTGGTAATCCTCATCCTCCTCACTGTCGGAATAAGCCTCTATGTAGTAGGACTTTCCTTTTCCTGAACATATGTGACCTAGTATCCATGGTTCCTGGCAAGTGAAACATAACCTTTTTCTTCTCAGGTCCTGTCGGGTATCATTGTCCATCCATTCTTTCTTGGGCCATGGTTTCCTTTCTTTATCTTTAATAGGAACATTGGTCCTCGGAGGAAACCTATTTTGGGGCACTACATCCTGCAAGTCTCTAGTCCCTCTGATGGCATCTGCTAGGGTGGTGGGCCTATAAGACTTGACCCATCCCCGTAAGGGTTCAGTGAGAGCCTCAGTGAACAACATAATCAACCTGCTCTCTGATATATCTGTGACCATGACTGCTATCCTCTGAAACTCAGAAATAAAAGCATCTGCACTCCCTATCTGCTTGAGCTGTGCCAGCTCCCTAAACTGTACCTCTGGATCCTTCCGATCAAACCGCTCAATAAGCCTCTGTGTAAAATCTGTGTATGCGGTGATGGTGTTGTGACCCAATGTCACTAACCCGTGGTACCACCACTCATGTGCTTCTCCGTCCAAATGCAAAGTAACCAATTTAATGGCATCTGTCTCAATCATGGGGTTGAGCTGGAAGTATGTATCCAACTTCTGCACCCAATTCCTAGCTGGGCCACCCCGGGTGCCCTCAAAGGTAGGGATAGTCAGTTTCCCTACAGTGCCTTGTAACTCATAGTTCTGTGTGAATGGCCTATTGTAAGCTTTGGGTTTGTTCTTACTTTTAAAGTGGCAGAAGTCAGTGAAGGTCATCGCTGAATGGAAGTCCTCTCCTAAAGCCCTATATTCTCTCAGATAGGCACTCATGGGTTCTTCTGGTTCTGCTTGTGCTAGAGGCACTGCAGCTGGACTATCTAAGAATTGAGGCATGGTAGGTCGGAAAGGCTTGTATATATGGGGGTGGCTCTGCATGTTGGTATGTAAGTGCTCACTACTACTGCTGGTGGATACCCTATCACTGTTGGGAAATAAGGGACTGTGTGGGGTGGGCCCATTCTTCTCAGTCATTTGCCTGAAGGTGCTCATCATTTCTTTTTGCCCAGTGGTGAGTTCTTTTATGGCTGATATGAGACTATTGAAAGCTATTTTATCATCGTCGGCCATTGTTTCTTTGCCTTTTTCAAACTGATACTCTCTGTTCCCCAAATCTATGTCCTCTAACTCCTCTTCTCTGTCTCTATACCTTTGTCTCCTGTGAGTAATGTTGTATGGGTCTCCTGGATTCATTTATAATTTTTGCATGCCCACAGCTGGCAAGGAAAATAGCTCTGATACCACTGTAATATCCCAAACTGATATTTTCCTATTTATGTGTATATTGTAGATGACTAATAGACTTACTCCTTTATCAAATAGGAAAGCAAACCCCGAACTTTGCATGCATGCAGTTGCATGCAAATATGTGCCCTAGAAAAATACTGAGATGCTATAAAATAGGAGAAATCAATGCATGTGCATACCAGTATATAGATCAGCTGATGGTGAAGAGATTGGTCCCAACATGCAAGGATTCTGCTAGAGGAATAAGGAGATACACCAAATCGTCCTCCACAGGTGAATGCGCCCTCCTCTCAAACTATATAAGCTCCAAAATAATAAATAAGTTGTTGCTGGAAGCTCGGATGATGTGCACTAGGGTTATAATACCCCTCTAATGATGATGGAAGCAACATGCTAAAGTTCTAAATCCTGTAGGTAGGAAAACGAATTTCTTTGTCTCTAATCACGGTGACACGGTGTGACGGTGAAACCCTCTAGCTGGATGAATAATCAACCTCCCAGAATAACTGTTGAATGTAACCTGATGATGAACTAGTGTTGAACCTGGATGATCCAACCTGATGATGAACTAGGGCAGATAGATTTCGCTGCCGAAATACACCAGTTAGCTGAGCATGCGCTCAACCCCAACTTAGCTCGCCGAGATCTCCAATTCGACTCCACAAATCAATTATCACATGAGTGAATTCTCCATTCACTTTATCTTTCTTTTGTAACTCTCAACTGTGAAAACCCTAACTTTTGACCTAATTAGGTCACTTTATCTTATAATTTGCAGTTGACTTGCATGCATGCGCATGGAGACTTAATCGGGTGCATGCATCATTAAATAATGCCCAGATGTCATGCATGTAGGTGGCCTTTGGCTCTAGTGGCCCTCTTCGACCCAATGGTGATATAATATTGATGCCCTAGATCTTCTATAAATGGCATCAGTCTTCAGCTGATTCCTTGACTGTCAGTACCCGCTCGAACCTATAGGAATCACATAGGTTAGCGGGTCGGTCCTCAATGCCTAAGCAGAAGAGGACATTACAATTTGGCTCATGTAATGCTCAGAATCGTTGCTGAATTTGAGTTGTTCTTCCCCATTTTACCAATCTGTTTTTGGTTGCAAAACGTTTTTCCTCAACCCAGAATTTTGTATCTTGTTGTGTGTGTATCTTTTGCCTTGGTCTGAACTGGTTTGGAGTGGAATTGGGTCTAAACTAGCTTGATAAACCTAGTGTAGGAAGGAACCTCACAGACAGATCTAGAGGGGTTTGTTTTCTTCTTTGCACATCCTGAAGAGCACTAGAAGGGAAGGCATAGCCCGAGGGACTGTGTAGCAAAGAAGGGGATGATTTCTTGTGTTGGGTGTGTAGATGTTTTAGAAGCCAAGCCAAATCTGGTGCAGGTGTCCATAACTCTATGGTTGAGCTCACTAGCTTAGCAGTTCAAGCTTTCCACCTCCTTTGCAGCCTAATAAACCCAAACGCAGTTTTGGCTTGGCTGAATTTTGTTATGTCTTTAGCTATGTGTGAGCCTGCTAGTGTTCCCTTATTCCTTGTGGGAATCATGCCCAGCTCGGGGGTGGCAATGGTGCTGAGAGATTGATGAGCACACTGGCCCATGGTTGGGTGGAACGTTGCAGCGACGTAACTGGTTGCGGGACAAGCTTCTTTCAAGATAAGTATTTCTTATGTGTAATCTCTGCCACTGTATTTTGCTTAATGAATTATGATGAACATGTTGAATGCATTGATGAATGTATGTGCTTCCGCTATGTTATCCACTAATTTTGTACTGAGTGGATTTTCGGTGAGCTACCAGAGCATTGAACAAGTACACTTGTTCGTGATCAGAATTCAGAAGTCCGCCAGCCTTTTCTTGGGAGTCTATTCGAAACTTTTTGTAAATACATGTTCATACCCCCTTGGGGAGATTGTAAAAAATGTCCTAGCATTTAATTTTTTATAAAAGGCTCGGCTTCCCGGACTTGGGCATCAAGCCAACTAGCCCAGAGTGTTTTTTCCCTCAGTTATTATTGCTTGTTGAACAAACGACCAATAATTTCTGTGTTTTTCACTCGCTCCTCCAAAGCTGGGGTAGTTGTCTTGTTATTTCGGCCTTGGCAGGTTATTAGAGCCTTCGTGTCAGTATTTTTTGTCATGCCAAGCATTCTGATTGAGTCGTATGAACATGTACTAGGTCCCCCTAAGGTTTCATTGGATTCCAAGAAAAATAATTTTTTTCATTTTTAAGCCATTTTTTAATGGTTTAAATGGAAAATTTCAAAATGTAATAAAAGTGTGATCAGGAGTCCGTTTTCGGCATGCTTGGACTCATTTTCAAGCCTGGAGCAGTGTCTTTCCCAGGGGACCACTTTCACTAGGTTTCAGTTGGCTGAAGCATCCCGAAAGACATCATTCGGCTAACAAGGCATCAAAGTGGCATTTTAATGCTAATTTTGGAGAAATTGCACCAAAGTCAAAGTTTTGAAAAGTCAAAAATTAATAAAAAAAATGATGAGAAGGTGACATGGCATGGGTCCCACATGGATTTACTACCCTTTTTAAAGTTATAACTTAAGACTTTGGGTTATATTTTTAAAGTGACGAATTAATACAAGAATGGATGACGTGAAGGTGAAATGTGAAGTGAAGACCCACGCTTATGTGGAAAGGTGTGAGTGGGAATGTGGTCCCCTCTCCACTTAAATAATATCAAAATTAAGCCATGGTTCCATGAATGCGAATTAATTCAAATGGGAGGTGACGTCAAAGCATGGAGCGTGAAGGTGAGTTGGATGGGGTGGACCCCCTCCACTTATGAAATTTTATTTTAAACTTAAACCATGATATAGTAAAGTGAATGGAATATCATAGTGGTTGCAAGAGGAGGGGTGACGTGAACTATTATGTGACTCACGCTCCACCGTGAGTGAATGCGAGTGGGGTAAGGGTGGACCCCTCCCCTCTCTTACAAAACTTTGGTTATTATAAGCTCATGTTACGATCCTTCAAATCATCTAATTCAACCATTAACGCCAAGTTCCCGTACAATCGCATGAGGAACTTGCACATGTGGAGTTTGGTGAGGAAAGGGATGACTCGTTCGGTTGGTGAGTTTGGTGATGTTTTGGCGCTCGTTGGGTGAAGAAAGTTAGTTCCTCTTCACTTCAACTCCGATTGTAACTCAGTTAAGGTTCAGTTCAAGCCCAGTTCAACTCCTCTTCAACTCAGTTAACTCCGGCTTGATCTCTGGTTCATTAAAAGCCCCTGGGACTTGGTATTTTGTATACATAGAGGTGCTTTGCACTCTTTTCTTCATGGATCATTTGTTCTAAACTTACTCTGTAGAATTTTGTAATTGCTTTATGCTCATTATTCGGAATAAGATCAAGACTTTGGAGGTCCATGCAACTCGGTGCTAGTGGTGAATGAAGTTTGTGAGGTGAATGCTTTCCATATGTTTCAATTCAAATGCTTATGTGTGATCAAATCAATTGGTTTTAGAAGTCTATTACATAGAACGTAAAATCTCCCATTTACAGTTGATAATTTGGTTGATTATGCTATTGTATCAAGATTTCATGAGCAAGAAATATTCAGTTGTATTAATGTTGATGAATCTTTATATGCTTAGCATGCTAGTTGATTGATCTCACTGGGTTGTTTGAGTGGTCTAATTTTGGACATGATTTGCCATCTTGGAGAAGGGTGTGAGCTCGGTTGCATTTAGCTCATCTTCAAGATCACAAGCTTGTTTGTTTAACATTGGTTTTCTTTTCAGGATCTACATAGCTTGGATTATTTCAAGAAGGAGGCACTAAGGGTTTGGTTTACTTCAAGTTCCATCTTACAAACTACTTTAAAACTTGGTTACCTTGGAAGCCCTAAAACACCTTTCTTGCTTTTGTTTTTTTTGGTTTCCTCCCCTTCGTTTTTTCCTTTTTCCTTGGCTCTTCTTTTTTTGCCTCTCTTCCTTCGATTTTTGCAGCCAACTGTCTTCTTGTTGGCTTCCCTGTTTGCCCTTCTTGTTTGCAGCCATTCTTTCTTTTGCGTGGCTGTCCTATTCCTCATTATTTTGCAGCCAACTTTTCTCTTAGTTGGCTGCCCTCTTTCACCTCAATTTTCAGCCCTTTTGGGCACTTTTTCAACCACTTTTTGTCTTTCTTTGAGCCTTTTTTCTTCCTCTTTTTGCAGCCATCTTTTCTCATACTTGGCTGCCCCTTTTTCTCTTTTTTGTAGTCATCCAACTCTTTTGTTGGCTGCCCAGTTTCCTCTTCTTTTTTTTAGCCTTCTTTTCACCCTTTTTGCATGTACTTTTTCCTAGTTTTTCTTACTTCAAAAAAACAAAAAAAAATTCATACTTAGATCTTAGTTGCATCTAGTTTCCTTTTCATTTGATTTGACTAATGCTAAAGGGTGCTTGTAGTGTGATTTGCATTGTGTTGTAGGTTTGAGCAAAAGCAAACTCAAGAAGGGGGCTTGAAGAAGAAGAAGAAGAGATTATCAAAGAGAAGAAGAAGATTGCAAAACCAAGAGGAGATTTGAAACCAAGATCAAAACCATGAAGACTTAAACACTCTCCTTTTTTGTAAAGCTCTTAAGAGCCCTTTTAAAAGTCACTTCTAACATCTTCATTTCTCATTCCAAGGTTGAAAATCCTCAAAAGTTGTATTTGATTAATAAAATAAGGCTAAGTGGGATAAAGCCTCCAATAGTTTGTGTTTCTTCACCATTTGGGGAAGAGTGTCTTGTGTGTTCTTAGCTTAGATTTGCTTCAAGTACCTAGATTAGTTTTATTTTTGCTTAGAACACTAATTGCTAGATTAGTTTCTACTTTATTTGAGCTATCACGTGGTTTCATATTTACAATCTGATTGTCTCTTAAAATAAACTAAAGTCTCTTGAACTTGCCATAACCCAAGTCAAGAGCACTCTCTGTTGGAGAGCATAGTTAGATTTGTATTTTCCTTGCATTAGGCATATAGAATAGTTAAAGTCTCTTGAACTTTCATCATAAGATGAAGTCAAGAGCACTCTCTGTCGAAGAGTTGAACTATGTGCTCATAATAATAAAATCATTCCAACTCACATTTCCCCACTTAAAATTTACTTCGTTGCTATCCCTCACCTAGTATGCTCTGTCAACCCTGAAAAGTTGGACTCGTACTCAGAATGGTGATCGGATTTGTTAATCTTGCAAGTGATAACATAATAAAATCTTCACCCCCACAACCAACGCACTGGCGTTGTCAAAAGCATTCGAGTTGTTCTTAGTAAGGGCGCCAGAACCCCCCATTGTCTAAGTTTCCCGGCTTGCTGGTTAAGTTCTCCAAACACCTAGCCCGGGATACTGGATGGACCGATAGGTCTCGAACGGAACGACTTAGAATACTTTTTTGATTGGACTTTGATACCTTGTTCTCTCAGCCTTAATAATCCAAGATCACTAAAACTTGATAAAATTTACAAAGAGCATTTGCAAAATGATCGCACAAACATTGAACTCTTGTATCAAGTATCCCAGCACTACAATTTTTGACTCCATGCCCATTCGATAAGACACTGGTCTGTTATTATTGTATTTTCATATCTCAAGGGTATTGTTCAATATCTTATCATTATGGATGCTTTTGTTTAATTCAATCAGTGTTGTGTTTCATTTAAATACCGCAAGCATATCTTTGTAATTTTTTTAAGTTAAAACTGTGATCTTCCCATTAGAAAACTCCTAAACAACACCCATCCGCATCCGCATCCGCAACCACCAAAAAAAAACATTTAAAACATTGAGCCATAGAAACTCTTTGTTAGGGACTACCCCCCTTGGCTTCATTAGGAGTTAGCCTAAACGGAGGAGCTAGGAGTAGGTGACAGTACCTGGCTCTGTGCTTGCCCCCAAGGCCACACCTCTCCCACTTTCTCAAGTGAGGAGACAACTTTCATTAGATTTCTACTGCTGGTGTGCATTCGGCGAACAACATGCTATATATTGCATGTTTTACACATATGTGTATGTTTTTAAGTTCAATGCATTTTATATTACATTATGGGGCTTAGATTTCCTGGATCGATAGCAGCATAGTCGCGTCCTTTCTATGGTAGAAGGGTGGGGACGTGACAGTTGAGGTCCCGGTCCCAGTCCCAGTCTGGGTTGATTTCCTGGTAACTGACCAGGTGCCTCCATTCTCCCAGAGAATGGCTCTCGATGCTGCTTAGGAAAAATCAACACTCCCTCTCAGCGAGAGAGGTATTCTCTGTAATACCAAGCTTCTCACGAAAGTACACAAACTTTGCTAATGTCAGAGGCTTGGTCAATATGTCTGTAATTTGTTCAGCTGTACGGGATGTATTGAAGCTTCAGGGTACCTCGCTTAACTAAGTCTCTGATGAAGTGATACTTCATTTCGATTTGTTTTGATATGTCGTGGAACACAGGGTTCTCTGAAAGCTGTATGCAACTCTGATTATCACAATGAATAATAGTTGACTCAATCTTACCTCAAAACAGGTCAAAGAGAAGTTTCTTAAGGCATATTACTTCTCTGTAGGCATCATTGGCAGCAATATACTCAGCTTCAGCTGTGCTCTGAGCTATGGAACCTTGTTTCCTGCTGGACCAAGAGATCATTGTTGATCCCAAAAAGAAGTAGTATCCTGATATGCTTTTCTGATCTACTGCACTACCAGCCCAATCAGAGTCAGCATATCCAACTAACATTACTCCACTGTCGAAGGTATACTTGATCCCATAAGTAATAGTACCTCGCAAATATCTAAGCACATGTTAGCAACTACCCAGTGTATGTGCTTCGGTTCGGACATGAACTAACTCATTGCATTTATTGTATAACAAATATCTGGTCTCGTATGCACTAGATACATCAAGGATCCAATGAGTTGTCGATACTGAGTAGGATTCATAGCCTTTGAAAAAGTGGCTGAGTCACGTAACTTCTTCAAGTTTGTTGCCATGGGTATGCTCATGGGCTTGCAGTCTTGCATTCCAAATCTCTGCAAGACATCGACTGCATACTTTCCTTGTGACAGGAAGATCTCATCTGGCTTTTTCCAGACCTCTAAGCCAAGAAAATAGTGCATCAAACCCAGATCCTTCATCTCAAATTCAGAGGTGAGCTCCCTCTTACATTGAGCTATCAGTTGTTCCTCTCCAGTAAGGAACAAGTCATCCACATATAGAAATAGGATCAAGTGATGATTATGAACAACATTAAAGTACAGGTTGGAGTGAGCAATACTTTTGGAGAACCCCAAGCTATGAAGATAGCTATCAATTCTTGCATACCAAACTCTTGGGGCCTGTTTGAGCCCATACAAGGCTTTCTTCAGTTCACACACATGATATTTCTCCCCATGAGTCACAAATCCTTTTGGTTGCTCAATGTAGACTTCTTCAATTTTTTCGTTAAGGAAAGTTGTTTTTACATCCATTTGATGGAGTTTCCATCCAAAGACAGCAGCGAGAGAGATGATTGTTCTGATGGTGGTATATCTGGCGACGGGAGCAAAATTTTCCTCATAATCTATGCCTTCTTTTTTAGAGAAGCCACGTGCTACAAACCTTGCTTTATATTTTTCAATGTTGCCATCAACGGCATGCTTGATTTTGTAAATCCATTTAGACGTTACCACAAACTTCCCTATTGGTCTAGGGACAACTTTCCACACATCATTTTTTATAATTGAATTATATTCTTCTATCATGGCATCATTCCATACCTGTAGATATGTTGCTTCTTTATATGTAGTAGGTTCTCATCAATGAGCTTGCTCATAAGACCTGAATACTTCTGGGGCTTTTTGCTTTCTCTGAAGGTTCCAGGAGAAGCTTTATGCATTTTCAGCTTCTTGAGATGTTTCTCGAAACCAAGCAGGTCGTCTCTTGGAGGGAGGAGCGTAAAGTAATTTTTCAATTGGTCTTTCTGATTCTAAGGGCGCATTCAAAATTTGAGGCTCATTTTCTTCTTCCTCCCTCTGAACCTCTAAATGAGGAGAATCTGGAATTTCGAAAGGAGATTCTTCTGTATCTTTTGGAAGCTCTTTTGAGTGACGAAACACAGCTTCCTCATGGATTATCACATCTCTACTAACTTCAATGTACCTTTGACCAGGAACATAGATGTGATAACATTTCGAGCTTTCACTGTAACCAACAAATGTGTCTTTCTTTTCGAAGGGCTCTAGCTTAGATCTCTTTTCTTTTGGCACATGAATATTTACAGGAGTGTTAAAGATCCTCATGTGATCAATTGCGAGTTTCTTGCCTGTGAATACTTCTTCTAGAGTCTTTTCCCCCAAAATGGTATGAGGGCTCCTGTTTTGAATGTAAACAGCAGTATAGACAGCCTCAGCCCACAGAGATAAAGGAAGATCGAGATCACACAACATAGCTTTTGTAGCTTCACATATTGTTATATTCTTCCTTTCTGTGACCCCCTTTTGTTGAGGGTTGTATGGCATTGTTAGCTCCCTCTTGATTCCTGCTTTTTGGCAAAAGCCATCAAACTCATTAGATTCAAACTCGCCTCCATTGTCTGACCTCAAGATACGGATATGTCTTCCTCTCTGGTTTTCAATTAGAGCCTTGAACTCCTTGAACTTATTAGAAGTTTCACTTTTAAACTTTAGAAAGTAAATCCAGGATTTGCGAGAGTAATCATCTATGAGCAATACATAGTACAAACAACCACTCAAGGAAGGTGAAGACATGGGTCCACATATGTCAGAATAAATCATGTCCAAGATCCCTTTAGATCTACTGTTACTTTTAGAGAAGGATTTCTTGGTATTCTTTCCTAGAGCACAACCTTTGCAAACACTATTATATTCATGAGAAAACTTAGGCATACCTGTAACCATCTTTTGAAGACAAGGGAAAGTTGTATAATGAAGGTGTCCAAACCTTCGATGCCATAACTCACATGGGTTGATTGTGTTGTGAACCAATGCTTGAGTGGAGTGTTTGGATGCTTTATGAAGACCTCCCTCTCGAACTCCAATCAATTCAGCTGAACTTAACTTTTCATTCTTTGCCCATAGTGGAACATTTCTGTCCATGATGATAACTTTGTAGCCTTTATATTCTAAGCCAGCAACTGAGAGAAGATTCTTCTTCAAGCCAAGAACATATAGTATGTCTTCGATATGCAAAACAGTCCCTAAGTCAAGTTGAAATGATACTGAGCCAACTCCTTCAATTTTGTAGGTGGTATCTGTTATCCACTTATTTGTACCATAGTTGGATTACCTGAGGAGCCGCCGATTGACAAACATGTTCAATGTTTGATTCCAGTGTATCAGTTAATCCGTCTTCATTTCTAGCAAATATTGGCTAGCCAGTTTTTCATTTGAATAATTTTGACCATGGCCCCGCAGGGTTTGTAATAAAATGTGCTAGTAGGGTATTTTGAGTGGTTCGGTTTCCTAAGACGTAGAATCTCAACTAAGGTATTCCAGAGAGTTTTTTGCCCTTGACAATTATGCTTTGCCTATAGCTGAGTATAATTGACGAGGTTTTCTCCCGCTTCCTCCAAAGCTGAAATGCCCGATGTTGAATCCTGGGCCTTTGGGGGTTATTAGAGCCCAACTGAGTGTTATAAACCTACTAGGCATTATTTAAGTAGAGCATGGTCTTGTCCTAAGTCATTGGGACCTTTAAATTTTTTTTGAAAAAATCTTTTTCGAACGAAGAAAAAATTATCTTTTAATTTTTTAATTATTTTCCTAAGTTTTTTAATTAATTTTTCCATAAATTAAATGGAAAAATCTTGTTTGTAATAAGTCGGTCATCCGGACCCCGAATTCAGTGATTGAAGGCTCTAACCTTAAGCCAAAAATCATTCTTGAGCAGCCAGCCAGTCAAATCCAACTTTCAAATCATCAATCAGACACAAGGCTCATTTTCGAAGAAAAAAATGATTATTTATTAAAAAATGATTATTTTGGAGAAAATTAAAACTCTCCAAAATAATCTAAATTCAGCAAAATAAAAGGCTAAATGACATCTCAATGGGCATTTATGATGATTGGAGTTATCATAACTCAGCTTCAGTTAGCATTCAGTGAATAATAAAGTTATATTCAGTTAACGGATTCGTCATCTCCAGCTAAACTCCCGAATTGGATGAGATGGAGAGCACTCATTGGTTTGATGATATGATCGAGGTAAAGACTGAAGATAACAGCAGCAGTGGCCTCTCCAGACCTAGGAATGGCTCCTCCATACCTAAGTTGTGGCCAGTCTGGTTAGGTCTGGTTTTCTGGTTTTAGGGTTTTAACACTCTCTCATTGTATAAATAGAGGCTCCTTCAGCTCTATTAGGATGGACTTTTGTAGCAAAGTTACTCTAAGAAAATTGTATCAAGCATTTGCTTTGAATTGTTAATAAAGATTCGACTTTGGAGGCCCATGAGCTCTTGGATGCGGTAGTTTTTGCAAATGGTTGAGGTGATATTGTCTCTAACCCCTATTTCTTTAATGCTTATATGAGATTAATTGTTTCTTTGTTAGCTCAAGAGGGCCATTGTTGGCACAGTAGAACAATCATTTGTAGTTCAATTTGATTGTTTATGCGAAGTAGATTCGTATCTTGATGGACATGAGTAATCAGTATATGCGTAATGTTGATCATGATTCAATTTTCTTAGCATACTAGCATGTTATTTTGATCTCACGTTTGTGTTAAGTTGTAGTGTGTTTTCAGGCTTCACAGGTTGAAGAGGGCTGTGAGCTCAGTTGCTTCTATCCCAGGCTTCAAACAACCTTTTTTAATCTAACACTTTCATTGCAGGACCTACAGAGATCTTCATCTTTAAAGTACAAAAAGAAAGCTGAGAGTCTAACTCTCTCTCTTGGGTTCCATCCATAAATTCAATACTTTCTTGGTTACCGAACTTCCCTCCTCTAGTTCTCTCTTTGCTCTTTGATCTCCTTGTTTCCTTGCTTGCTAGCCTCTTCCTCCTTACTTTGTTTTGCCTTTTCTTACATTTTCTTCATCGCTGCCTCGTTTTTACTCTTCTTACAACTCCTTTCCTTCATTTTGGATAGCCCTATTGTGCCCTAGTTTATGCCCCTTTTTGTTCGCTGTCCTGTTTTTTGACTTTTTATGACAGCCATCTTCCTTCTCTTTCGCTGCCCCATTTTCATCATTTTTTATACTCCTTTGGCCATATAGTTGGCTACCCTATTCCTCCCTTTGTTTGCTTTTGACTTCCTCTTTGTTCTCAATCCTTCTTCCCCTCCTCTTCTTTTTATTTTCAGTCTTGTTTTGCCTTGCTCTTTTGCCCTTATTCAAACATCTTATTTTCCCTTTTCGCAAGTTTCAAGAAGAACTTTAAGTAAAAGTAAATCACTCTCCTTTTTACACAAGTTTTAATAATAGTAGAGTTGTATGCTTTCATTTGATAGTCCTTTCAAGGATTAGATTCCTAAAGGCAAATTGTATAAGTTTAATAAAGTATCTTTTGTTTGAGTGGGGTTTTTAAGTCCCCACTCTCATCCTCCCCCATTTGGGGAGGCTTGTGTTGTGCTCATCTTTTTTGTATGCTTAGGTTAGATGTGTTTATTCTCATCATATTTGCATCTTTTTCTTAGAATACTAATTGTTAGTCCATCACATTTAATTCATTGATTAAGTTGATTACTTTATTTCTTAATTGTTTATCTTTTATATAAGTAAATCAACTGTTTAACATTCATAAATCTCTTGAATCTCACCATAAGGTGGATCAAGAGTGCTCTCTGTCGGAGAGTTTAATCAGTCATCTTCATCTTAATTGTTGCGCATCATATTGTTTAATCAATTAATTCTTAACTAAAACTCTTCAACTTGCAGAAACACAAGTCAAGAGCACTTTCTGTCGGAGAGCATCTTTAGTATTGCATAATCCCTGCATTAGTCTCATCTAGATTAGATAAGACTCTTGAACCTCTGTCATAAGACAAGGTCAAGAGCACTCTCTATCGGAGAGTTTAGTTAATTAACTTAATAAAACCTTCAACACACACACCCCATATTTAATTAACTTCATTGATCATCCTTCACCTAGTATGCTCTACCGACTTTCGGGTTGGGCTCGCACTCAGAATAGTGAACGAACTTGTTAAAGTTCGCTCAAGAGTAACCTAATTAAAACTTTAACCCCATAACCAATGCACCGGCGTTGTTTCGATCAAATACTAAGGCAAGTGGGCAAATTCCAAGTGTGGGCGTCGGGCAACCCAATCTAGGCACAGTTAGTTAAGTTATTGAACACTTAGCTGTGATTCCAGACAGGTCCGTCATGTCTTCGAATGGAGCCACTGAAGGTATTTCCGGTTAGGATTTCCAGACACCTTAAGCAAGATCATCATTAAAATCTTTTAAAACCTACCAAGAGCATTCACATAATCTAATACTCACTAGCTTAATTCCTAGACTTTCCATTTTATTCACGCATTTCATTGACTCCATAAGGCACTGGTCCTTGGTTATATTTGAATAATTATCTGTCTTGATCAATTGTCTGTGGTTCATTTTAATTGTTATATCTAAATGCTTGGTTAAAAGTCTGGAATCTTTGCTTATCTTTGTAATCTCTTGTTAGCAACGTGGATTGCTTTTGATTAATTGTCATTCTCATAATAAACAAACACTTCTAATCATAACAAACTCCTAAGTAACACTCATCTGCATCCCATTTTATTCACGCATTTCATTGACTCCATAAGGCACTGGTCCTTGGTTATATTTGAATAATTATCTGTCTTGATCAATTGTCTGTGGTTGTCTTGATCAATTGTCTGTGGTTCATTTTAATTGTTATATCTAAATGCTTGGTTAAAAGTCCGGAATCTTTGCTTATCTTTGTAATCTCTTGTTAGCAACGTGGATTGCTTTTGATTAATTGTCCTTCTCATAATAAACAAACAATTCTAATCATAACAAACTCCTAAGTAACACCCATCCGCATCCACAACTAAGTAAAACACTTTAACCACATTGAGCCTTAGAAAACTCTTTGTTAAGGACTACCCCTCTTGGCTTCGTTAGGAGTTAGCCTAAACGGAGGAGCTAAGAGTAGGTGATAGTACCTAGCTCTGTGCTTTCCCCCAGGGTCACACCTCTCCCACTTTCAAGTGAGGAGACAGCTTTCATAAGATTTCTGCTGCTGGTGTGCAATCGGCAGACAACATCTTTTGGCACCGCTGCTGGGGACAAATATTTTTGTTCCTGGACGACCTTTGTTTCTTTTAGTTTTTACCCTTTTTTCCCTTTTTGGTAGATTTTTGGTCCAATCACTCTCAGGAATTAGACTTGAATCCACCTGGCGACTCCACTGTCAGTTAACACCTCAAGGTATTCGACTGGAAGAAACTCTGAAGATTTGTTCAATTTCATCCCTAACCCTAAAAAGGTCTATAGGAGGAGGCTGAACAAACTAGCTTCTCGTAGGATCCTTGCAGAACTTGGATCTGAGTCTGTTTCAGACATCCATCTTTTATTTCCAGAAAACTTAGAAAATTTACAAAACAATAATTGTTTCCTTGACACAATGGGTGAGTTTTTTACTCAACTCAATTTTACTCAGATAGCAGGTCAGCCTCATGACATTCCCGAAAAAGCTATTGATAAGCTTGTCACTTTCATAGGCACTGATGCCTCTACCTCTGCTGAGCAACATCTCAGATATTTTTCAAAACACTGTGGTGCCTATGTCAGGGGTACTGACAAACATGAAGATGTATACATGACCCTTTTTGCTCTATCTCTGGATGGTAAGGCTGGAAACTGGTATGACAACTTGTCGAACAACTCTTTTACTACCATAGCCGATTTCAAGTCTGCTTTCCTCGAAAAATTTGGTAACAAGAAGGAACCTAGACATCTAGTGGCAGCCTTCACTAGTATGAAGAAGTCTGATACGAAAACCATGGATGAGTTCAACAATAGGTTCACAGAGTTGTCAAATTCCATCCCTGCCAATCATGCTCCTCCTGCAGCTTCTACTTTGGATTATTACATAGAAGCATTAAGTGGCAAGATCCAGTACCAGATTAGAAACAAGGAGCCAACCACACTACTTCAAGCTCAGAATTTGGCCGTCAAAATTGATAAGAATATGCAGTCATCTGGTGAATCTAACCTCCAGGGTTATTCAAGGTCTTCAACTCCTTTGAAAATTAATGAACCTAAAGACAAGGATCCTTTATCAGCTATAAAGGATGCCTATGAAAAACAGATGATTGAAATGAAAAGAGAGATGAAGAAAAATATGGAGGAAGCAGAGCAGAAACACTAAGCACAGATTACAGAGGTTCAGAATCGGGTCATAACTGCTGAAAGAACTCAACCTCTGCCACCTCCTGGAACCTTCCTTGCAAAACCAACATAGCAAAGAAGAAATCCCAGCCATGAACAGAGACCTCCTCATCAGTTTTGATTTCATGTCTGGGATTTCTTCTTTGCCATGTTGGTTTTGCAGGGAAGGTTCCAGGAGGTGGCGGAGGTTGAGTTCTTTCAACAATTATGACCCAATTCTGAACCTCCTTAATCTGTGCTAAGTGTTTCCGCTCTACTTCTTCCATATTTTTCTTCATCTCTCTTTTCATTTCAATCATCTATTTTTCATAGGCATCCTTTATAGCTGATAAAGGATCCTTGTCTTTAGGTTCATTAATTTTCAAAGGAGTTGAAGACCTTGAATAACCCTGGAGGTTAGATTCACCAAATGACTGCATATTCTTATCAATTTTGACGGCCAAATTCTGAGCTTGAAGCAGTGTGGTTGGCTCCTTGTCTCTAATCGGGTACTGGATCTTGCCACTTAATGCTTCTATGTAATAATCCAAAGTAGAAGCTCCAGGAGGAGCATGAGTGGCAGGGATGGAATTTGACAACTCTGTGAACCTATTGTTGAACTCATCCATGGTTTCTGTATCAAACTTCTTCATACTAGTCAAGGCTGCCACTAGATGTCTAGGTTCCTTCTTGTTACCAAATTTTTCGAGGAAAGCAGACTTGAAATCGGCTATGGTAGTAAAAGAGTTGTTCGACAAGTTGTCATACCAGTTTCCAGCCTTACCATCCAGAGATAGAGCAAAAAGGGTCATGTATACATCTTCATGTTTGTCAGTACCCCTGACATAGGCACCACAGTGTTTTGAAAAATATCTGAGATGTTGCTCAACAGAGGTAGAGGCATCAGTGCCTGTGAAAGTGAAAAGCTTATTAATAGCTTTTTCGGGAATGTCATGAGGTTGACCTGCTATCTGAGTAAAATTGAGCTGAGTAAAAAACTCACCCATTGTGTCAAGGAAACAGTTATTGTTTTGTAAATTTTCTAAGTTTTCTAGAAATAAAAGATGGATGTCTGAAACAGACTCAGATCCAAGTTCTGCAAGGATCCTACGAGAAGCTAGTTTGTTCATCCTCCTCCTATAGAACTTTTCAGGGTCAGGGATGAAATTGAACAAACCTTCAGAGTTTCTTCTAGTCGAATACCTTGAGGTGTTAACTGACAGTGGAGTCGCCAGGTGGATTCAAGTCTAATTCCTGAAAGTGATTGGACTAAAAATCTACCAAAAAGGGAAAAAAGGGTAAAAACTAAAAGAAACAAAGGTCATCCAAGAACAAAAAGATTTGTCCCCGGCAGCGGCGCCAAAAGATGTTGCCCGCCGATTGCACACCAGCAGCAAAAATCTTATGAAAGCTATCTCCTCACTTGAGAAAGTGGGAGAGGTGTGACCTTGGGGGCAAGCACAGAGCTAGGTACTATCACCTACTCCTAGCTCCTCCGTTTAGGCTAACTCCTAACGAAGCCAAGGGGGGTAGTCCCTAACAAAGAGTTTTCTAAGGCTCAATGTGGTTAAAGTGTTTTACTAAGTTGCAGATGCGGATGGGTGTTACTTAGGAGTTTGTTATGATTAGAAGTGTTTGTTTATTATGAGAATGACAATTAATCAAAAGCAATCCACGTTGCTAACAAGAGAATACAAAGATAAGCAAAGATTCCAGACTTTTAACCAAGCATTTAGATATAACAATTAAAATGAACCACAGACAATTGATCAAGACAGATAATTATTCAAATATAACCAAGGACCAATGCCTTATGGAGTCAATGAAATGCGTGAATAAAATGGAAAGTCTAGGAATTAAGCTAGTGAATATTAGATTGTGCGAATGCTCTTGGTAGGTTTTAAAAGATTTTAATGATGATCTTGCTTAAGGTGTCTGGAAATCCTAACCGAAAATACCTTCAATGGCTCCGTTCGAAGACATGACGGACCTATCTGGAATCACAGCTAAGTGTTCAATAACTTAACTAACTGTGCCCAGATTGGGTTGCCCGACGCCCACACTTGAAATTTGCCCACTTGCCTCAGTATTTAATCGAAACAACGCCGGTGCGTTGGTTATGGGGTAAAATTTTTAATTAGGTTACTCTTGAGCGAACTTTAACAAGTCCGTTCACCATTCTGAGTGCGAGCCCAACCTCAAAGTCGGTAGAGCATACTAGGTGAAGGATGATCAACGAAGTTAATTAAATATAGGGTGTGTGTGTTGAAAGTTTTATTAAGTTAATTAATTAAACTCTCCGATAGAGAGCGCTCTTGACCTTGTCTTATGACAGAGGTTCAAGAGTCTTATCTAATCTAGATGAGACTAATGCAGGGATTATGCAATACTAAAGATGCTCTCCGACAGAGAGTGCTCGACTTGTGTTTCTACAAGTTCAAGAGTCTTACTTAAGAATTAATTGATTAAACTATATGATGCGCTGCAATTAAGATGATGATTGACTAAACTCTCTGACAGAGAGCACTCTTGATCCACCTTATGGTGAGATTCAAGAGATTTATGAATGTTAGGAAGTTGATTTACTTATATAAAAGATAAACAATTAAGAAATAAAGTAATCAACTTAATCAATGAATTAAATGTGATGGACTAACAATTAGTATTCTAAGAAAAAGATGTAAATATGATAAGAGCAAACACATCTAACCTAAGCATACAAAAAAGATGAACACAACACAAGCCTCCCCAAATGGGAGAGGATGAGAGTGGGGACTTAAAAACCCCACTCAAACGAAAGATACTTTATTAAAATTATACAATTTGTCTTTACGAATTTAATCCTTGAAAGGACTTTCAAATGAAAGCATACAACTCTACTATTATTAAAACTTGTGTAAAAAGGAGAGTGATTTACTTTTACTTGAAGTTTTTCTTGAAACTTGCGAAAAGGGAAAAGAAGATGTTTGAATAAGGGAAAAAGAGCAAGGCAAAAGAAGGCTGAAAATAAAAAGAAGAGGAGGGGAAAAAGGATTGAGAACAAAGAGGAAGTCAAAAGCAAGCAAAGGGAGGAATAGGGCAGCCATTGGCCCACTATATGGCCAAAGGAGTACAAGAAATGATGAAAACGGGGCAGCGAAAAAGAAGGAAGATGGCTGTCATAAAAAGTTAAAAAACAGGACAGCAAACAAAAAGGGGAAGAAAAGGCCCAAAACAAGGTAGAATAAGGCCCAAAAACTAGGGCAAAAAGGGGTAAAAAAGGGGCATAAACTAGGGCACAATAGGGCTGTCCAAAATGAAGAAAATGAGTGGTAAGAAAAAGTAAAAACGGGGCAGCGATGAAGAAAAGGTAAGAAAAGGCAAAACAAAGCAAGGAGGAAGAGGCTAGCAAGCAAGGAAACAAGGAGATCAAAGAGCAAAGAGAGAACTAGAGGAGAGAAGTTCGGTAACCAAGAAAGTATTGAATTTATGGATGGAACCCAAGAGAGAGAGTTAGACTCTCAGCTTTCTTTTTGTACTTTAAAAACGAAAAATCTTTGTAGGTCCTGCAATGAAAGTGTTAGATTAAAAAAGGTTGCTTGAAGCCTGGGATAGAAGCAGCTGAGCTCACACCCCTCTTCAACCTGTGAAGCCTAAAAACACACTACAACTTAACACAAACGTGAGATCAAAATAACATGCTAGTATGCTAAGAAAATTGAATCATGATCAACATTACGTATATACTGATTACTCATGTCCATTAAGATACTAATCTACTTCGCATAAACCATCAAATTGAACTACAAATGATTGTTCTACTGTGCCAACAATGGCCCTCTTGAGCTAACAAAGAAACAATTAATCTCATATAAGCATTAAAGAAATAGAGGTTAGAGACAATATCACCTCAACCATTTGCAAAAACTACCACATCCAAGAGCTCATGGACCTCCAAAGTCGAATCTTTATTAACAATTCAAAGCAAATGCTTGATACAATTTTCTCAGAGTAACTCTACTACAAAATTCCATCCTAATAGAGCTGAAGGAGCCTCTATTTATACAATGAGAGAGTGCTAAAACCCTAAAACCATAAAACTAGACCTAAGCGGACTGGCCACAAATTAGGTATGGAGGAGCCACTCCTAGGTCTGGAGAGGCCACTGCTGCTGTTATCTTCAGTCTTTACCTCGATCAAATCATCAAACCAATGAGTGCTCTCCATTGCATCCAATTCGGGAATTTAGCTGGAGATGACGAATCCAACAACTAAATATAACTTTATTATTCACTGAATGCTGACTAAAGCTGAGCTATGATAACTCCAATCATCATAAATGCCCATTGAGATGTCATTTAGCCTTTTATTTCCCTAAATTTGGATTAATTTGGAGAGTTTTAATTTTCTCCAAAATAATCATTTTTTTCCTCGAAAATGACTTTTTTGAGAAAATGAGAGTTATGTATCCGATTGATGACTTGAAAGTTGGATCTGACTGGCTGGCTGGTCAAGAATGATTTTTGGCTTAAGGTTAGAACCTTCAATCACTGAATTCGAGGTCCGGATGACCGACTTATTACAAACGGGATTTTTCCATTTAATTTATTGAAAAATTAATTAAAAAACTTAGGAAAATAATTAAATAATTAAAAAATAATTGTTTCCCCGTTCAAAAAAGATTTTTTCGAAAAAAATTTAAAGGTCTCAATGACTTAGGACAAGACCATGCTCTACTTAAATAATGCCTAGTAGGTTTATAACACTCAGTTGGGCTCTAATAACCCCCCAAGGCCCAAAATTCAACATCGGTCATTCCAGCTTTGGAGGAAGCGGGAGAAAACCTCGTCAATTATACTCGGCTATAGGCAAAGCATAATTGTCAAGGGCAAAAAACTCCCAGGAATACCTTAGTTGAGATTCGTCTTAGGAGACCGACCCACTCAAAATACCCTACTAGCACATTTTATTACAAACCCCGCAGGGCCATGGTCAAAATTATTCAAATGAAAAACTGGCTAGCCAATATTTGCTAGACATGAAGACGGATCAACTGATACACTGGAATCAAACATTGAACATGTTTGTCAACTGGCGGCTCCTCAGGTAATCCAACTATGGTACAAATAAGTGGATAACAGTATCATCTCCAAGTTCTACTAGATTAGCGAACTTCTTCTTTTTGTAGCTTGTAAGAGCTTTAAAGAATCTTGTCATATGTCTTGAAGCTCCACTATCCACTAACCAAGAGTTAGCACTGTTGGTGATGGATCTTGAGAGAGCAGAGATCAAGTAGTATTCTCTTCTTGATTCTTCTTCTTTGAAAGACTTAGCATTCTTCTTATTCTTTGGTTCTTCTTCTTCTGATGTAGATGCTTGAAATCTTCTTTTGAACCTTCTCTTTGGCTGCCTACAGTCCCTGGCATAATGTCCCATCTTGTGACAGTTAAAACATTCTATTTTTTATGCATCTAACTACTTACCTTGTGGGTTCTTTTCTTTCTTCTTCGGAGGGAAGCGTTTCTTGAACTTCTTTGTCTCGGTTGTAAGGGAAAGGTTCCCTTCCTTAGCACCATTAGTTTTGCTATGAATTATTCCTTTTTCTTCGAAACAATCATGCCAAACTCTATCAAAGTTTGGTTGAGTTTCACGTCCACTTACAGCAGCCAAAAAGGTTTCCCAAGAACTAGGAAGACCATCAAAAACAATTTGGACAAGAACATCATCATCTACAGAGACACCAATAGCAGAAAATCGATCTCTTACCTGGGCAATTTTTGTGAAAGAGGCCACACCTTCATCTTTTTCCATCTTTAATGTACGAAGTCTGTTCTTCAGTACTCTCTTCTGACTGGGTGCTTTCTTTCCATATAGATTTGTCAAGGTGTCAAAACATTCTTTGGTTGTCTTGAGTGGTGTTATGGCAGACATCAAGGTCTCCTTAACTGAGTCATAGATAATTCTTCTTGCCTTGGCTTGTTTTTTCTTAATGGCTATCCTTCCTGCATTACTTGTAGGTTCTTCCATAGCATTGATGACCAAGTCATCAAGATTGTTTTCTTCCAAGGTGGCCATAAGCCTTGCTTTCCATCAATTGTAGTTGGTTGACCCTTCAAATATTTCCTCTGGTCTAAAGGTGTTGGAAGTCATCTCTGATCAATAAGAAGTCTGCTATCTCAGTCTGCAATTGTCCCAAAGTCTATGGAGGCCACACTGGTCTGCTCAATCATTGTAAACTTCACATGCAAAGCTCTGATACCATGTTGAAATTTAACATGTGCATGAAATTTAAAACTTTTACAGACTGTGTAATATATAGTACTAAGTTTGTTAGAAGCAGTAAAAAAATCATTCACAAAATTGAACACGAGTTTTCACGGGGAAACCTTTTAAGGACAAAAACCCCAAAGCATTAATAATTTATCTTCAAAAATGAGATGACTGAGTTTGTATATGAGCAGAGATAGTTGCATCAATTTTGATCACAGAACTCTGAGATGAATGTAGATAAAGATTACCCAACCCAGCTATCACAACCTGTGTTCTTCCAGTCTATGAGAAGTTGATCGATAGAAGCCCTAGCAGGATCACCATTCACTGCTGCCACCTATGTTGCTTACACCGTGGACTGTGGGTAGACTGCTACCACCTATATTGTTTCCACCGAGCACTGTGGATGGACTGCTGAAACCATTACTACTGCCACCGTGGACTATGAATGGTCTGCTTCCACCGTGGACTATGAATGGCCTGCTGCCACCTTTACCTGCCACCGTGGACTGTCACCTCACTGTTGTGTACCTGCGTGTGCCCTAGCTGAGCTTGGGTGTGTGTAAAACAACCCTAGCAAGGCTCGGATGCACAAAGGAGATCCCTAGCAGGGATCAAGTGCACAAAGAGTGACCTTAGCATGTCTCGAGTGCATAAAAGAGAGTCTTCAACCAGAAAGAGAGCAATGGAGGAGTTGTCGTGAGCTTGAAGAGGGATGATGATTCCTTAACATTGTCCCTTCGTGAGTTGCGATAGGAGAGAAGAACCCAGCAGATAAACACAACTTGTCTTTTGGAGCAGTGAATGATGATATTGGATGATGATAAAAGAAATTAGAACTCTTCTTTATTTACAGTACATCAAACATAAAATGTTTGCACATAATTAGGAGGTTGACCTTAGGGCTTTTGTTCTTTTCATCTTTAACCATTGACTTTTAATCTTTTGTGGTCCATTGGTCTTTTAGTCTGTCTTTGAGACACTTGGACCTTCATTTGATGGTCACTTGGACCAATACAAGTTGTGCTCGGGTTTCTAGGTCCTTCAAGTGATCTTAAGACTATAACAAGTCATCTCAAGAGTTCTACAAGGTCCCCATGGTCCATTAATTCCCACTCAAAGTGCATCTTCATAGATAAGCAGGATTATTAAATGCTTTATCGCGTTCTCCTCGTTGCCACCAAGATCAAGTGCTAGGTCTCTCAACCAGGGGTAGCAAGTCCCTGAGAAGGTCTCATAGCCCATAGATCAAGGAGAGGAGTGCATCCCTTTCCTAGACCCAATCTAGGGCTTATGGTGATGACCTGGTAACTAACCAGGTGCCTCAGCCCCAGGCTGCGTTAGATGACTCAATGTCGATTACTTGGCAACTGACCAAGCACCTCCATTCTCCCAGAGAATGACCCTCAGCCCCAAACTAAGATCCCAATCCCACACTGGGTTGATTTCTTGGTAACTGACCAAGTGCCTCCATTCTCCCAGAGAATTGCCCTCAACCCTAGGCTGAGGTCCTAGTCCCAGACTGGGTTGATTTCTTGGTAACTGACCAGGTGCCTACATTCTCCCAGAGAATGACCCTCAACCCCAGGCTGAGGTCCCAATGCCAGACTGGGTTAATTTCCTGGTAACTGACCAAGTGCCTCCATTCTCCCAGAGAATGGCTCTCGATGTTGCTTAGGAAAAATCAATAAATTTCCCACTAGTTTGGCTGAAGAAATGCAATCATGTTATGGTTTACAAGGTGAAAGGTCACCACCTGTTGATACACTTGAGGTTGGTTTTTAAACGCACTTATTTGTCATTAGTGATTGATCCTCCAATCATTTATACCAAGAACCTAATGGTATGCTAACAATTTATGGTTTATCACTTCTCTACATATTATGCATGCTTTAAATGACTGGGAAAACAAGGGAATATTAGCATATGACCTTTTCATTAGCTTGAAATTTCATAGGCTGGCCCTAGAAATCTCAATCCTGGAGAACATAGCAAAGCTGCACCAGAATAATCAACAAAATAGGATATTAGTAAAGTGCATATTCAGCAGACAAATATGTTGGGAAAACAATTTTGTTTCTGGGTGAAGACATGGATCACCAATTTCTTGGTTCAAAGAGATAGTGGCTGCAAAAGATATGGAGTTTAAATACTTCACAGATTGTGTCAAGAGTTTTCAATTTGTTTTAATAGTTTTTTCCATCCCTTGGAAATTTGGGAAAAACTTCCAAATATCCCAAAGCACGTCTCCTAGTTCCCTTGTCCCCATGTTCCAAAAACACTTGCAACAGAGAAAATTTGAAACCTCATTATGTAGTGCATCAATATATATACAATGTACATATATATATATATATATATATATATATATAGTATTAGCAGTATCTCCATAGCACCAATTGTTTTGTCCATGTGTCTGGCTTACCCCCATACCCACGTGTTTACGGGTCCATACGAATTATTCCATAGCTGTATCTAGCTTACCCTTATAACCATGTATCCATGCAAACCTGGGGGGGAATTCTCCCTTTTGGAGGGTTTTCGTATGTTTCCTTGTGCAGGATGATGTCAATTTCATATTCCAATAAATCCTACGTATATGTGGAGATTAGCTTTTAGAATTTCAATTTCACAAGAAGTTGTTATCTTCCCATTAAGTTAACTAGCCTTTATGCATCAACAATATTATTGAAGTGCCCACATTCTAGAAGATAATGTTGACCATCTTTTCTCATTTAGACTCTTCATTTCCTTGTTTTTTTCCTAGTGTGTTTCCTTTGAATCTTTTATTTTCTATATTGTTTATGATATAAATAACTACAATAATATTAGAACAGGTAGGATTTAAAATTTAAATTGCACTTATCTTTGATGTGTCAGACCATGTTAAACAATAAATTTGCTAATTTCATCATAAATTTCTAACTTTTTTTTTACTTTATGCTGTTTTAATTTTATATGACTCCAGAAGAATGGGCCCAGGCCAATGACTCAAAGTGCTGAATTAAATATCGCTAACCACAGACATTTCATGGCATGAATTAACATTTCCTTCTCTATGAGTTTTGAATATAGTCGGTCCCATTCTCTGAACCAAACACTTAGAAGCTGCTTAAATAGCATAGAATATCTTTGTGTATTCCCTCACAAAAACGTAATCCATAGAAAAAGCATGTAGGAATGACTTTACCATTTCTTTAGATGCTCTTTGATATCCCTCTGGCATTTCTGCATAAGCCTTATGAACAGTTGCCATTCTTCCGGGATGCAATTATTTCCATAGAATGGCTCCTGTAGCACAGAATTATTAGGCTTCAATGAAGTTATTAGAGTGTTCCTCTCTTGTTGATTGCCAAGCACTTGTCCAACATCAAGCTTGCTGGAGTTATTCAATTTCATCCTTTTACTGGAACTTGGCATAGGTGGCAATGGCAAAGAATGAAGATTGTGCACTTGTTCTCCCAAGAAAGAAGCCAAAACAAAATAGTCATCTTTGGATAACTTTTCACGTCTGCATATACAGTAAAAATGAGCATTATTAATAACTGTTGGTAAATGTTAAAATCTTTGACGTGACTGCAAATGAAACAACTTAATCATTTGTATGCCCCACAACAAATGTGAGGATCAGGATTCAGAACAAAATAAGGGAAAGCAAAAACAAAGCCAAAGATGCCCCTTAACATAATCAAAACAAGAATGCTCAACTTATGCAGAGTGTCACCACAAACATCCACATGAAATAAAGATAGAAAAAAGAGGAGTGTTTCTTACACGTGAGCAAAATTTTCTCCCTTACATCGCTTTGTGATAAGATATGGCCATATCGATGTGCTTGTATTGAAACAATTTTCCTCATGACATGATTTCTTTAGTCCTGATATATTGATCTCTACATCGGCCTTATTCCATGTGCTAAAAGAATAATGGGATGACCAGCTATTTTCGGTAAAGAGATCAAATTTTGCAAATATAGGAGGCACTCCTTTTCCATCCCACAAAACAGACTCATATGAACCATTATTTAAATAAAGGATACCAGTTGCTAAAACATGGGGAACATGGTTGATTAAAGATGACCCCGAATTATTTAATAGATTATAAAATTCCAGCTGCAAGGACAACACACAATCAGCATGTGAGATTCAAAACAAAGTTATTCTCAGCCATGCAAGCAGAAAAATTATTAAAGTTTTGAATGAACTTTGAAGTACCTCAGATCCTAAACTGTGAACTGCAGATTCCATGCCTCCCTCAACATAGAGCTTGATAACATAATCCCCAATCAGGTATACCTGTTTTATAAACAGAATTGAAACACATAATCATAAATTAATAGCTTAAAGTGACCATCAATCTACTTATGAAATTATTTCTTAGATTGTAATGCCTCATGGTCCCATGCTTGTATATCCCTTGAGATATCAAAACCAATACTAAGAGCTTCCCATAGCATACGGAATATCTAGTTCTGTAATTTATATACATAATTTTTTGAGCAATCTGGCAGATCAACGTAGCATGCACTACTGAGACAATGCAAGTATACTTACTGGATTACTGCCATTCCCAAAAGGAAGCTTATCACTCTCTGAGGGAAAAGGTAAATTGTTTGCAGCACAAATACTTGTGACCCGATCCAACCATTTATCTGCATTCAGTGCTATGCATGCACCCTGAACACAACAGTAGCAAGAACATAAATGAGACAAGGGAGGAGCGCCAGTGAATGGTGAAGAAAATCTGCAATGGTGAATCAAATACAATGCAAGTCTCAAGCAAAAGTCAAAATAATTAGAATATAAGCAGCTCTTTATCACCATGAACAAGCAATGTCAACTTTCAAGAGATAACAATGTGAGAAGCTATATATTTAATCATAGGCAAAGTTATATGCTGTAAAACACTTCTGCCAGGGTAGCACCCAAAAGTTTTTTTTATCTTAGCTTAGTAAAAACCAGACATGTACATGATCCTTAGAATGAAATCAATCCAGAAATAATAATAATATTAAATAATGTGAATCCAAAGAGGCAGAAAAGTTCCAAGAGGTCTCCACATCTTACCTTCCAGATCTGTTTTCTTAACGCTGGTCTTCCTGCCCAAAGCCTATACAACCATTCCCTCACCTCTTTTTGCCCCAAGGGGTTGCTTTCACTCCAATTTGCAGTATAAGGATTACGGTTCTCCTCCAAATGCAAAGATAAATTGTCTACAGAGTAGATCTCATCACAGTCCTTGTCAGAGGCCATGTTACCATGGTTAGTCCTGGCATCCCCATTGTCAGCAGAAAACCCTGAAAGTACAGTGGGCATATCAGTGTTCTTTGACATCACTTGTCTTCAGCAATCTAAGCAATGTGAAACCAAAAGAGATGGATATCCTCAGATTTTATACATCAGAAGCCTGTGTACCATGTTGTTCCTGCAAAGCAAGCAGTCCTGCACGAGCAACCCCTCTGTGATGATAACCAGGAGCTAAATCCAGACAAACAAACTCAAAGTTCGTCTTATTTACAAAATTTTGAGTAACAGCAACAGATGTATCAAGATTGAGGACGCAGTGCCACCAACCACTCGGAACAAATATTGTCTCTCCTGGAAGCTGGGTGCATTCCAATGGCTTGTCTTGCTCTGTAAGTAGAGGATAAATATCCAGCCACCACTGGGGATATAAAAATAAAAGTTATTAGAGTGCAGCATTCTTGTTAGCAGATAAAAAGTTGCTTCTTAGAACCTGTAACATCAGCATTTACCCTAATGGAGAAGACCATAGCCTAAAAGGCAGTTCACAGCCAATTGCACAACTTGTTTAAGTATACAGTGAAAAATATAAGAGAAAATATGAAAAAGAACCTGTAGTGATGAAGGACTTTCAATATTCACATCCCCATCTTCTTCACTCACATGCACCATTACACCTGGAGGTACCTTACAAGGAGGATACAGTGCCCACCTGCAAATGAAGTATAAACATTAAATTTGAATTTTAAGTAATTACTTTAGCATACAGAAATCCCTCCATGAAAATGAACATATAGTAAAGAACAATTAAAAGATGCAAAAAAAAATGAAAAGATAGAAGCAAAATGCTTATAAGAAAATAAGGAAATAAATTTTAATTATGTCCAGTAGAGACCAAATTTGGGTCAATGGGAAGAAGGATGAGGTGAGGCCCGTGGGTGAGAAAATGAATTAGCCTTAGTCACAATTAATGCCATTAACGCACTTAACCCTTTGCATGCTGTTGATCATACCTGCATTTCGTGTTTGTCCTGTCATCTTGACCGTTTCCACCAGCCCGGTGGTGGCCTAAAAATGGCCCAAAACCAGGATGGTGAGCATTCTGCGTCTGTCATCAAGCAAAACGACACCACCAAAGGAGAGAAATTTTGTCCTCGCAGTTTATGAGATAAGGCATCTGAGCCTGAATCCGATCCTCCTGTTGTTCTTTCTGTTAATGAATACAAACTCGTTTGTTCTTCACTGTCTCAGCATGCTCTGCTTGGTTATTTCACAGGCATAGTGCCCTTAGAGAACACTATTAGGGCCTGCCTGAGTCATTCATGGGAGCTTTATGGATGGCACATTAAGGGCAATCAAAATATGAATAAGGGATTTTTTTCATGGAAACTTGTTTCCCATCAACCTGAGCGATTGTATAGCATACAGCCTAACCATGGAATCTGTATGCAGCTCAATCTAGACAAGGACTGAAAGGAATTTATAGATTTTCAATTTGGGGAGAAGATTTTCTGACAACCTGTTAGGTCTATTTCCAGTGCCTTAGCAGTCCACAGAACACGGAATAATCATCAAAACAATCAGCAAAATGAAGACGTGTGGGGCAAAGATTACATTGCTATATATTAAAGGCACCACAGATTGCATTCAAAGGCTCTCATAAAAAATGAAAACTACATTTGCCTTTACTCCACCAAAAGGCATAAGGAGTCTAGTGGACAATGCTTAGGATCAATATGGAAAGATAAGAAAAATCCTATGAGAAAACTTAGATGGATTATGTATCTTAAAATCTCTATAAGAAAATCCAATTAAATCCTCCAATTGCATCTCAACTAAACAAAAAATGGGTTATTTAAGATCATGACGCTAGGCGGATTAGGTGTCAATATATTTCAAAGTCTCCCTCATCTTTTGAGACCAGGGTGCTTGCATGGTCGGTGCTTAACCATAGTCTAGCAGTCAAAGCCAGATTTCATCACTGAAAACCTAAGTAGCATGGGTACCCATACCTGGGGGTAGGGTACGCATACCTGTACCCACACACCAGATACCTCATACCCACGTACTCTGCTGCACCCTGTTGTACCCGAAACTTGGCTTAAGTACCCGAGACGTTTTTCATGGATTCAAGGCATACTTACCAGACTCAGAATCTGCAATAAATTGGCAAGGCAAAAGAGCGAAGAGTTTGAATTGGATCGGGAAAAAATCAGCAAACACAAAAAATTAAATATATACCTATATTTCGAATTAAAAAATATATATATTTTTCATAAATATTCAAAATAGCCATATCCATATACTGCAACTTGCAAGTTATCAATAGATGTCCAAAATATATCAACTCTCATAAAAACTAAAATAGATTTTTTATACCCTAGTGTAGGCGGTTGAGTAAAATTGTCTTTTTATGCCCTTGGTCGTGACTCATGACACCTCTGTCGAGTCTGTTCAATTCTCTGTTCTAAACTCCTACCTCTGTCTGTGGCCATGAATCCTTTGTTGGTAAGCTGAATGAGTTGTTGGGCAGTTGAATGAGTTTCATTAATGTAACATGGAGTTTGTTGGTTGGTCAGTAGAATGATGTTTGTTTGTTGGTCAGCTAAATGAGTTGTTGGTCAGTTGAATGGGTTTCATTAATGTAACATGGGGTTTGTTGGTTGGTCAGTTGAATGATGTTTGTCATTGAGGTAAACATATATTTATATAAACATGTTGCTTAAAGATAAGCTATCAAATTGTTTCTCATGATGCCAACATTCAAATTGTTTCTTATGATGCCAACGTTTTAAGCTATTGATCAAAGTGGTTTTCTGCAGTCTTCCAGCGTTTCTCTGCAGTCTTAGCCAACATTCTGCAGCAGCATTTCTCTGCAATCTTAGCCAACGTTCTGCAGTCTTCCAACGTGTTTTCCAGTTCCTCTGCAGTTTTATAATTCCAATGTTTTTAAGATATCAAACTTAAGACCAAAGTTCTTCTGCTAATTGACTTCCTCTGCTAAATATTGATGCCTCATCTCAAGACTGAGAAATTATTAGCTTTGACGAATAGTTAGGGTTTTTATTTTTGGCCAAAACGTTTTTTTGAGAATTGGTTTACACAGTTTTAATAACTGTATCTTTTTGAGTAGTTTTCATAACCATAACCATTTCTAACTGATTAAAGGTTGAAAATGCAAGTAAAATTGTATGGATAGATGCGCTGAGGGTGAAGTGCGTTGGGTGTATGCGCAGAAGAAAAGAAAGTATACTGTCTTGATTTAAAATTGAAAAATGTTATATACAGAAAATGCAGAAGTTAAACTTGGTGAATCTGTTGTAGAAGAGATCAGTGCTTGAGTTGACTGCAGAAACAAACATATGCGTTGGATTTGAGGTATAAATTAACAGAGGCTGAAGTATTTGAATGTGTTAGCTGTTGGATTATAAATTTCCCTTTGACAGAGTTAGTATTGTTTAAATTTGAGTGCTTTTCCTGTACATTGAGACAGAGGAAGTATTGTGTGGTTCTCTGGATTGAATACACTTCCTGTGTCTGCTCATATAATTGTGGATTGGTTAATAAAACAAGAACATAATCTACAGAAATAAGAAAGTAAAATGAATTAAACGATATGCAGAGATTTGAAAAATTAATGAGCTTGCTGTAGACTGAAGAAACAGAGAAGTCATCTTGATCTTTGCAATGGAGTAGATGTTATGCATTTATAGTCTGTATTATGCTGAGAGTAACTAGAATGCAAACGAATTGAGAAAGAGTTTATATCACTGGCATTGAAGTTCTGAGTTTTACACTTGCAGTATAATTGAAGATATGTTGAGATAGAATTACAGAGTTCTTTTAACAGAGACAAGTTGGTTTTTGACAGAGAGGTTTTAATAGAGATAGTTTTGACAGGATGGTTGTGAAAGAGAGGTTTTGATAGTGATATTTTTGACATGATGATTTTGACAGAGAAGATTTGACAAAATAGCATTTGACAGGTTCTTAATAAAGTTTATATTTGATACAGGCTGGGTTTGAAAAAGGTAACAGGTTTAAGCTTGAAAATGTGTGAAACAGGTTGGTGTTTGTACTACAGGGAGAAAGGGGGGAGCCAGAAAAGAGTATAAGTCTTTCAATACAAGTTGATGCTTGTACAAAGAAGGAGTAGAAGCTTCGTTTTAGTAGATGCTGAAGAAACAGAGGTAACTGCCTCATTTGAGTCATTTGCTCAAATAAAATTGATGTATAAAGAAGTTGATGCTTGCCCTACGTCTAAAATAAAGAGGTTTTTTCCCTTTATGGGTTTCCTCATGAAAAATTATGTGTTTCAGTGTTTATGGATTGATTAATTGTTTTTGTATTAATCTTAAAAGTGTTAAGAAGTAAATTCTGGTAGCTAACTGATTCCCCCCCCCCCCCTCTCAGTTAGCTTGTCTTGTCCCCCCCCCCCTCTCAGTTGGCTTGTCTTGTCCAACATCCTTCATGCCTGACCTGCTGTTGAGTGCTGAGTAAAATGTAAAAACTGAAACAATGACAGTTCGTCCGCTCTTCATCATTGCTCTGTGCAGGAGTGCTCACGTTGCCCAAAAGTTTGAAACAGCGGCAGCGCAGCTTTCAAATGGCGTTTTAAAGGCAGCTTCAATTAACGACAACGGTAAATCACGTCTCCTGTTAGTTTTGTACCTAGGCAAGTGTTCCCCTAGTGACTTTTGCCTTAGTCACATAGAGAGGGGACATAAAGTGAACCTTGCATTAAATGACTTGAGTAAAAGCATTTAATTTGACTTTAGAGCATTAAAGTCACTTTTTGATAAATTTAAGTGGGTGAGTGAAATTAATATTTTAGAAATAAAATATGAGCATTTAATTTCAGCCCTTGATCTAATCTAATCTCCACCGTTAGATTAGACTCACCCTAGGGTTTTCTCAAAAAGGCATGGGAAGGGCATTTTGCCTCACTTTTGCAGAAGAAGAGGGAGCTAAGAGAGAAAAGAGAAAGTTTCCATTTTTCCTGAGCAAGAGGAAAAATTGCAGCACGCAAATCAAAGGAAAGGATAGTAGCAAAGAGGGCACGAAAATCGAGGAGAAGACAGTAGCATTTATTGCTGGTCCATACAGTACGGTTTTTGAGGCAGCAAGCACGATTTTCGAGGCATATTTTTGGGCACGATTTTTGAGAAAAAAAATGGGCACAGATTTTGAGGTCCGTACCATCTGTACATTGGCACAATAATCGAGGCAGAAAATAGGAAAAAACAGAGTTTGTTTTTTGTTGTTCGACACGCAAATCAAGACAAAAATTTATCTTCCAGGTTGAGATAAGTTGGTTTGATATTTTGTGTATTGTTGTAAATGATAAACTTCTCCTGAAAAATAAAAATACTCTCTCTCTGACTAGTTTTCCCCTAGTGGGTTTTTCCAAGGCCATTGGCCAAAAATCCTAGTGTTCTATGTGATTAAATGGCATGCTGATTTTTATTTCCTGTCACTGAAAAGATTGTTTACAGCAGTGTTTTAAATCTAAAAAATTTTGTTTATTTCCAGCACTTTATTTTTCTGAGAATGTCATAAACAGTGATATAAATTTTACTTGAAACCGGTGGCTGAAAACTAGTGAAAAATCTACATGGTATCAGAGCGGGTTGTGGCAGAAAATTAAATTTTAGCAGTGAAACGATCATTTCCAGAATTCAGAAAAACCTTTGTGACAATAGTAAATTTTTCTGAAACTTGTTCTTTGAGAAAATGACTTCCGTGGGGTTGAGAACTGAGGATAGGTTGGATGGGGCAGCGAACTTTGTCTCATGGAAAGCCCAGATTTTACTTGTGCTGAAGGAGAATGAGTTGTGGGAAGAAGTGGTTAGAAACACTACAGCAAATCCCATTACTATTCCTCCTTCTACTGATGCAGTATTACTTGCAGCCTTTAATAAGAAGGATATTAAAGCCATGAGGATAATCTTAGATGTTGTTAAAGACCATGTTATTCCTCACATTTCAGCGAAGGATCATGCGCATGAAATGTGGACTGCTTTGACTAGTTTGTTTGAAGGATCGAGGATCAGGGTCTTGGGCTATCTTTCCTAGATGGACACGTGCATATGTTTCCCAAGACTACAGGACTATCTGCTTCAGTTGCCATTGGAGCGAGATGTGGGAAACTATATAGGCTCTTGTTTCAGCCGCAGCATGCTTTAGCACATAGCAGCAGCAGTGAGTTGTGTGAGCTTTGGCATAGGAGGATGGCTCACTTGCATCATCCATCCTTGGGGTTGTTGAGGCACATGGTGACAGGTTTACCGGAGTTCAGCACAGGGCAGAGTGATGTGTGCAGGGGGTGTGCTTTGGGAAAGTACACCAAGACTGCTTTTTTGAGCAGTGATAGCAGGTCAGCTGGTACTCTTGACTTGATACATTCAGACTTATGCGGACCTATGTCTTTTGTGTCCTTGAGAGGATACGAGTATTATGTGACATTCATTGATGACCATTCCAAGAAGACCTGGATCTACTTTCTGAACAGCAAGAAGTCTGAGAAAGTCTTGCAGAGGTTCCAAGAGTTCAAATCTCTTGTGGAGAACCAAACAGGGAGGAAGATCCGAGTCTTGAGATCGGATAATGGGGGTGAGTATACCTACAGGGAGTTTGATGGATTTTGCAGACAGGAGGGGATCAGGAGACAGTTGACAGTTCTGTATACTCCAGAGCAGAATGGAGTAGCAGAGAGGAAGAACAGGTCCATTGTTGGAGCAGCCCGAGCTATGTTACATGACCAGTCACTTCCTTTCTTTCTCTGGGCTGAGGCTTGCAGCACCGCTGTATATTTTTAGAACAGGAGTCCCCATCGGGCAGTGGGGAATATGACACCTGAGTAGTGCTTTTCAAGCAAGAAGCCTAAAGTTGGCCATTTTCGTATATTTGGTATTCTGACTTACTCTCATGTCCCTTCAGAGAAGAGGACAAAGTTGGAGCCCACTGCAGAGAAGGGCATCTTTGTGGGTTATGCATCTTTGTGGGTTATGATGAGACTGCAAAGGCTTTCCGTATTTATCTTCCCTCTCAGAGGAAAGTGGTGGTGAGGAGGGATGTGAAGTTTGAGGAGAAGCGAGCCTTCAGGAGGTCGAGAGAGTCAGAGCAGGGAGAGCAGCAGGTCCTTGCACCTCAAGTTGTGGCACAGGTTCCATCTACGCAGCAGTCAGGATCACAGGTTTTCGGGGTTACAAGACCACAGAGTGTTGGCACAGGTTCACCAAGTTCAGTGGTTAGGCTAGCAGGGTCTTCGAGGATAGGTGATGGGTCTACTATTACAGGTACACCTTACAGGGGATCGGGATCAGGATCAAGATCAGGATTACAGGGTACACCTGGTGTTGGCACACCAGCTTCAGGTTCACAAGTGACTGGGGCTTCTAGCTCTGGTAGCTCTTCAGATGAGGACAGGCCAGTGTGGGAAGAACGTTCAGGGAAGAAGAAGCCTAAGTGGCTTCGGGAGACCTTGAAGGATGCCTTAAAGGCTGGGACACCTAGTGACAAGGTGAGAACCATCCAATGCTTGACAGATTGGGCATGGTGTTGGTGGCTTGTACACGAGATTCTAAGCCTTCTACTTTTGAGGAGGCCTCCCAGCATTTGGTATGGAGAGATGCCATGATGGCTGAGTACCATTCCATCATGAAGAATGATGTATGGGAGATTGTTCCGAGACCAGAGGGGAAGTCAGTGGTGACTTCTTGTTGGCTTTACAAGCTGAAGCATGCGGTAGATGGGAGTGTGGAGAAGTACAAAGCCAGGTTTGCAACGCGGGGGTTTTCACAGGTTGAGGGCATTGATTATGATGAGACTTTTACGTCAGTTGCTCGATATACTTCTATCAAGAGCTTGATCTCCATCCCTGCGAAAATGGGTTGGAAGATCCATCAAATGGATGTGAAGACCACATTTCTCAATGGGATCATACAGGAGGAGATTTACATTGAGCAGCCTCAGGGCTTTGAGATACATGACAGAGAGACATATGGATGCTGGTTAAAGAAGGTCCTTTACGGGCTGAAGCAAGCTCCAAGAGCTTGGTACTCCAGGATTGATTCTTACTTGCTGAGTATGGGGTTTCAAAAGAGTGAAGCAGTTCCGAATCTCTACTTCATCATGGTTGGAGATGATTCGCTTGTTCTTCTACTATATGTTGATGACTTGTTTATCATAGGGAGAGAGAGACCCATTGCAGCTTGCAAGAAGGATCTTGCAGCAGAGTACGAGATGACTGATATTGGGCTGATGCATTATTTTTTGGGATTGGAGGTTTGGCAAGAGCCTGGACATATTTTCTTGGGGCAGGGAAAGTATGCAGTTGATATTTTGAGGAGATTCGGGATGGAGGATTGCAGGCCTATGTCGACACCTATGATCACCAACTGGAAGAAGCTTCATGCTTCTGAGGGAGAGTTGGTGGACCCTACTTTATATCGTCAGCTTATCAAGTCATTGATGTATCTGGTCAACACTCAGCCATATTTGTGTTTTGCAGTGAACACTCTTAGCCAGTTCATGGTTGAGCCTAGGAAGTGTGTAGTAGGTCACTACAAAACATGTGTTGCACTATCTTTCAGGGACAGTGGATTTTGGTTTGGACTACAGGAGGTCAGAGGGGATCAAACTGGTTGGCTATACAGATTCAGATTGGGCAGGCAGTGTGGCAGACCGAAAGAGCACTTTCGAATGTTGTTTCAGTTTGGGCTCGGCAGCAGTGTCGTGGTTCAATCAGAAGCAGAAGTCCATTGCATTGAGTACTGCAAAGGCTAAGTACATGGCAGCCAGTTTAGCCAGTTGTGAGGCCTTGTGGTTTCGCAAGTTGCTGGTGAATTTATTTAGTCAGGAGCTTAGGCCTACAATGATTTACTATGACAATCAGAGTTGCATCCAACTCTCTGAGAATCCAGTCTTTCATGACTGGTCAAAGCACATAGAGATCAGATATCATTTCATCTGAGACTATGTTCAGAGAGGAGCAGTCACGCTTCAGTACATTTCCACTGATGAGCAGCTAGCAGACATACCGACGAAGTCTTTGGGGAGAGGAAAGTTTTTCTTCTTCAGAGACAAGTTGGGAGTGGTGCAGAACACCTTCCTTGGTAAGAGGGAGTGTTAGTTTTATACCTAGGGAAGTGTTCCCCTAGTGACTTTTGCCTTAGTCACTTAGAGAGGGGACATAAAGTGACCCTTGCATTAAATGACTTGAGTAAAAGCATTTAATTTGACTTTAGAACATTAAATTGATAAATTTAAGTGGGTGAGTGAAATTAATATTTTAGAAATAAAATATGAGCATTTAATTTCAGCCCTTGATCTAATCTAATCTCGATTCTCCACCGTTAGATTAGACTCACCCTAGGGTTTTCTCAAAAAGGCTTGGGAAAGGCATTTTGCCTCACTTTTGCAAATTGAAGTGAGAAGAGAGAGCTGAGAGAGAGAAGAGAGAAAGTTTCCGTTTTTCCTGAGCAAGAGGAAAAATTGTAGCACGCAAATCGAGGGAAATGACAGCAGCAAAGAGGGCACGAAAATCGAGGAGAAGACAACAGCATTTATTGCTGGTCCGCACGGTAGGGTTTTCAAGGCAGCAGGCACGATTTTCGAGACATATTTCTGGGCACAATTTTCGAGGCAAAAAAATTGGGGGGCACAGATTTCGAGGTCCATACTGTCCGTACAGTTCGTACATTGGCACGGAAATCGAGGCAAAAAACAGAAGAAAAAAAATCAAAGTTTGATTTTTGCTGTTTGGCACGCAAATCGAGACAGAAATTTATCTTTCGACTTGAGATAAGTTGGTTTGATATTTTCTGTGTATTGCTATAAATGATAAACTTCTCCTGAAAAATAAAAATACTCTCTCTGACTGGTTTACCCCTAGTGGGTTTTTCCAGGGCCATTGGCCAAAAATCCTAGTGTTCTTTGTGATTAAATGGCGTGCTAATTTTTATTTCCGGTCACTGAAAAGATTTTTACAGCAGTGTTTTAAGTCTGAAATTTTTTGTTTATTTCCAGCACTTTATTTTTCTGAGAATGTCATAAACAGTGATATAAATTTTACTTGAAACCCGTCGCTGAAAACTAGTGAAAAATCTACATCTCCAACTCGTCAAGTCGAGTTTAAATCAACAATTTATTCTGATTCAATTGCGTAAAATCGGGAAGCGCGAGTTTGACTCTAGACGAGCTGATTCAGCTCATTTAGCTGCCGATCCAAGTCAAATTCGGAATAATCACGAGTCAACTCGCGATTCCTGTTACTATGATTCAAGGGACATTGATTGGAAAGAGGATGGAGTAACTTTGTTTCGGGGACAACTAGGGACACCCACGAATCAGTTTTGTATATGGTACCCCTATTTTGGGGACGCCTAGGGACCACTTTGGTGCAATCCCAACCAATTTTGTACAAGTGACATTAAAGTCAGTAATATTAAATGGTAATATTAAAGTAAAAGTGGCATTCTCCTTATCTTTCATTTTCTATCCTTTTACTTAAATTTTAACATTATCATTAATTGTTTCAGAATTCAACAAACTTAACAGTTTTCAGTGTTTCATGATTGCAACGTTTCCACTGGATTCTACCATCTATATACCTTGATATTGGTGGTGCTAATTGTTGAACTCCTCTGTCATGACCTTAACAAAAAAGTACCCTTCACTCAAGCAAAATCACTTATTATGCACCATTGCTATACACATGATAATTTTTGCATATTTGTGTACAATGGTTTGGATTCATATGGATGCACATGAATATATATGTATAGTGAAAATGATTTAAATTTCATATAAATTATAATTTATAATTTTATAATTTTAATTTTATATATATATATTACCCCTGACATACCCAAGTCCCCTGTTTCAAAAAAGTTGCATCCCCGTACCCAAGTTTCCTAGCAACTTAGCTGAAAACCAATGGATAGAGACTGTCAAGCATGTGTTTTGGAATTAAAGAGTTTCCAAAGCATTCTCAAATGGATTACTGTTGAAAAGGTCTTTCTCTTCAACTCTTTTTATCGGAAAGCCACCATTTTTGGGATGGATGGAAGAACAGATAGCATGGTGGAGAAGTTTATAACACCATAAGCTTGGCATGTATCTCCTTTCTATAAAATATTGGCATGCAGAATTTAATGGAGATGCTTCCTCTCTTCATTTGGGTGAGACAAGAACATTTCAAATAGAGCTGGCAACACAAATTTCAATCAGAGTTTGCATCTTCCTTAAGAATGTAGACTCTCTTGGGAATGGCACCAAGGAATATGTCTTGGCACTCATTGCTTATGTAGGGAAGGCTAGACTGTATAATTGCTCAACAATGTAAACAACTTGTATCTTTGTTGTTCAATAAGGTCATAAAAGATGTTCTTTCCAAAATAACAGTGTTCCACGGGGACGCGCCTCCCAAGGTCGGGAGCTCGCCCCCTGCATTTCCCACGCCCCGGGGGCTGGGGGGCTCCATGTGAAACGTTTCCCAGCGCCCCCTTTTCGACGAAACGCGGTGAAACGCAGCCTAATGATGGGGGGGCTTCTACACGCCCCCCCCCCCCCCCAAAAAGGGGGGGCCCCCCCCCCCCCCCCCCCCCCCCTCCCCCGAACATCCCACACGCCCCCCCTCGAAATTTGATTTTTTTTTAATTGGGGGCTTCAGTGTTTTATCGTTATGGAGTTTGGACTGTGTAAAACAGTAAAATTTAGATCTGCAAATGTTCATTGTTAAGTAAGAAACAGCAGAATCAAATAATTAAAAATTTAAATCAACTATAGATAGAGGAAAAACCCTGAGATCCCAAATAAATGGGGCACAACCTACNCTGAACCGGCCGCATTGAGCTTCTCCTTGACCTGTGAACAATCCGTTTGTGTGCTGGCCGGTGTGCTGAGAGCCCGTGAGGTTTGACTGCTGAGAGCCCGTAATCACTGTGGT